>JAHBCN010023786.1:0-12321 GCA_019359885.1 Listronotus oregonensis | reverse complement strand
TTTAAAACTCGAAATATAAAAATAGTTCTAAAAGAACTGTTTTGCTTGTAAGGTTCTTTTTAAACATAATTTGAAAAAAAAATCAAAAATTTTCAAAAAACTATAAAAAAAAAATACCGCTAACCCAACAATGGTCTGTCAGTAGTGTCAGTCAAGTCTACTGTCGAAACAGAGCTTGTTGTGTTGCCAACCAAATTTTTCCTCATAAAAGGTGTGTTTTTGGGGACCACTAACCTGCACTGATTCTGTTTTTTTGGAATTTTAACATTTTAAATTTTTATAACAGTAATAATGATTTCCATTTTTTTTTGCTTTGTTCGGAGTTAAAAACTGGTAAATTGTCACAAAAACAATAAATGTCGGAAAAAAAATTTTTTTTTGGTTTAAAAGGGGGGGGCCACTTTTACAAACCAAAATCGCGTGGTCACGTGGTTTACAAACATTAATGAAGGAACTGTTTTCATCCAAAAACCAAAAAAAATTATAGATAAGATTTATCCTCAAAAAATTAATTTGGGGAGTGTCATCTGAGTGTCTCTGAAGGTCAAAAAGCACGGATTGGGTTTAGGCCCCCAAAACATACATAGAATTTTTTTTTTTTTTTTTGTTTTGTTAGTTTGACCTTCAGATGCCTTTTAAAACTAAGGGCATAGAGGTCGCCCGGGCTTTAGATTTGGGCTAGCAAATAAAACTTTAAGCCAATTTTCTTTTTTTTTTTAGGTTCTTTAAATATTTAACCCCGTAGGCTTGAAGTGACTCTGGGATGACCTTAAAAGTCAAAGTAAGCCCAAATTTTAGGGACCAAAAACCTTTTTTTTTCTCTGTTTTTCCCCAGTTTGACCATAAAATGACCTTGAACCTGATGTGAGGGCCCCCCCAACCGACCTGGGATTCGGAATCAGTGCCCCAAAAAAACCTTTGGAAACCCTGGTTTCGTGCGGTGTACCATTCGGGGTCAAATGTCGACCAGTGTTTACTGCTTTAAAAAAAGAGATTTTTTTGAATAATTTGTTGATGTTTAAAGAAGAAACAGCATATTTTTTTGGGGAAGGAAAAGTTTTTTTTTATGGCTTGCTTCTATTACCAGCAAAAATTCCGTTCGGCTGTTAAACACCAGCGCGCCATGAAAAGTATCATTTTTCCCTTTTTATATAAAATAATATAAGTACCATTTTTGTAACAAGGGGATAAACTCAAGTTTGTTAAAACAAATTTTTTTTTTATATTTAAAAATTTTTTTATTAAAAAAAATGGTTTTTTGCAGGCCCCAAAATTATTATTAATTTAGCTATAAGAAAGCTTTTTTACTTATTCTGATTGATTTATTGTTGAAAAGGACATTTAAATTTTTTTACAATATTTTAATATTTTTATGCAGGGTGTTCACAAAAAAATTTTAAAAAAAAAAAGAAAATTTCCAAAAGTTTTTTTTTTAAGTAAAACTCCCTTTTTTTTTTTTTAAATTTTTCCCGTTTATTATTTTTATCTGGCGTTTTAAAAACTAAAAAATTTGGGAATAATGGCTTAAAAAAAAAATCGCTATAAAATTTTTCCACAGACAACTAAAAGTAAATGTCTTGGCCAAATAGGAATTTAAAAAACATGTTATGTCCAAATTTTTATTTTTCCCCAAGAGTTTGCAAAAGTAATAGAAGTTTATAAAAGGTGATTTTTTTTTTTTTTTTTTTTCCTTTTTTTTAATTTTTTTTTTGTAAATTTAAGGAAAAAAGTATAATAGTCATAATTTAATTTTAGACTTTTCGTTAATAACCTTGTTCTAATAAAGGGAAAAAGACGGTGAAGCGCCCAAAGACGAAAATGACCCTTTTAAGAAACTCAAGTAACATCTGAATGGGGGAAAAAAAGGGTTTTGGCCTTGACCCATTGTGCAAAATCCTTATACAAAGTTTTTAAAAATTTGGGGAAAACATAGCTCAACTTCATAAAAAAGAATATCGATATCATTGCAAGTTTTGCGCTAAAGGATTCTACACAAATTTGCGCAAACGCGACAGAATATAAAACTCAAAAACCGAGCAAGCAACCCCAAAAAAAAAAGCAAGACAAATATTCCTGCTCAATCTGTAAGAAAAAAATTCAATTGCAATACGTTTCTTCAAGATCACATGGAGATGCATACCAAAAAATTAATTTTTTTGTGATTTATTGGGGAAAGGGTTTTTTCCAAAAAACCCAAAAGTTTACCATGTGAAAAAGCACCGAAAAAGGCCTCCTAAAAAGATAAAATCATAAGGTCGAAGGGGAAAAAAGACACGAGCAGTTAATAAAAAAAATCACAATAAAAAACCCTATCCAAACAAAATCAAAGAAATACGTTGTCCAGTGGAAGGTTTCGGAAGGTATCGTCTCCAAAGGTAACTTGGGGGTTCACCGGGGCACTCACGAAAACCAAAAGTTTTTTCCGCGAATACTGCTCCAAAGTTTTCACTCACTACCCCCCCGGGGAACGGCATTTAAAAAACCCATACACATGGAACAAAACTTTTAAATGTAAATTTGTGATAAGTTTTTTTCCTCCTCGACTACTCTGGTATATCACAAACGTACTCATACTGGCGAGAACCAGCTCAATGCGAACACTGCGGAAAAGTTTTACTTGAAAAAGAGATCTTACTATTCAGGGGGAAAAATTCCATCAGGATTCGAAAAAATTTCTGCAGTATTTGAAAAAAGAAGTTTAAAATTTATGGAAAATTTGGGGGCAGCATTATTGTCAGTATCATCCTGAAAGCGAAATTCCAAAGGAAAATACTGAGGTATGTCAAATGGGTAAAAAAAAAAAAAAAACTTAATTTAACAGAATCTGTTTTTGACCCAAAACCAGAGGTTTAAGAGCTGACCCAAAAATATCGTCATCAGTGATATGGAGTTTCTTCCGTAAAACATTTCATTTAGTATTGTAATTTTGTTCCCCAGAGACAATTATTGGGAAAAGGGGTGCAATAAGGGATGAAAGAAAAATTTTTTGGGGGAACAAAATTTGCTTAAATTTTTTCCCCCCAGGTAAAGGTCTTAACCAATCAGTTGAAATCCAAGGGGCTGCGGGTTATGGATAAAAAGGGGTGGGGGATAAGGGTAAAGGGAGTTTTTTTTTGGGGAAAAAAAATGTCATGAAAAAAAGAATTCCATTGGCCCCAAAGGGTTTTTGGAAAACCCCAGGGCAGAAAAAGGGGGGTTTACCCGAGCACTTACTTATAAATAGCAAAACTAATATTATTGTATTTTATATTAAATATATTAAAAATATTAAAAATAGGTGTTTTTTTTAATCATGTAAACCAACATATTATGTATCATATAAGCTTACCAAAGACATCTTAAAATACAGCCGATGTTCTATTTATATAGTCGAAGAGTTAATGACACATGTTTCATAAAGTGACTGTCCCCGGAAATTCAAACCCCAAAAAAATAAATGTACACTTTAAATTTTTTAATTGCGTTAATTTTGAGATTTGACCTTGAAATTTATGGCCGATTTTAAAAAATTACCCCTTTTTTTAAAATAAAAATACATACAAAAAATTAGAAACCATGTTCAAGTCTTTTGGGGAATTTTTGGCGGGAAAGGTTGTTTAATCAAATCTCAAAATTTATCGCAACCAAAATAAAGAGCCCTATTTTTGTTTTTAGGTCCCTTTAAAGGAATCCGGACAAACCCCTAAATTTTTTATTTTTCCTTGAAATCCCTTAACCTGACCAAAGGGGCCCAAATTTACCCCCCCTTCGAATTCAGTGACCTAAAAAAAATAAAGAGCAGGGGGTCAAGTCTTTTTGGAAACCCCTTAACTTTTTTTTTTGGGGTTTTTCCCAAATTTAAGCCGGAGGGTTTTGAGTAACGGTTATCCAACGAGGATTTGAAGGCGCTTTTTTGATTCTACCTGATTTTTAAAAAAAAAAGAAATAGCCATCATATATAATTTTTCCTCCGAATAAAAAAATCAAATAAAACGGGTAAATTTTTATTTTTTTTAAATGAATTTTTATATTTTTTATGGATTATCCGATTTCTCGTATATCTTTGATCTAAAAGATATTTTTTTAATTTTAAAATTTTTTTTTCCGAAAAAAAAATTTTTTCTACCCCGTATTAACACCTAATATTGAACAAAAATTTTTTCACTTTTTTTTTTTTTTTTAAAGGTAAGTTAAAAAAAAATATTTATTCTCAATTTTAATACAATAGATCAAATTAAGAATTAAAACCGTAGAATAAATAAAAAAATTTTTAAAAAAAATTAAATATAAAACAAATACCCATAAGAAAAATTAAATTAAACTTAAGAACACCAGAATCTTAATAATATAAATGTTCGATATGTCCTCCTTGTTTTCGAAACAGGACCCCCCCTTTTGTCTTTCCAGAGAGTTCCTTATAATATTGTAATCTGGTTAAGTCTGTCAATTTTATTACAATTTTTTTTGTAGCTATTGATATTTCTATTGGGCCGTTGGGGAAAATTTGTTTTTTTAAAGGCCCCATAAAAAAATACCATTGGTGTGATATCTGGGCTATTGGGTTGCAATGGTTTTCGCCCCTTTTTAAAAAATATACCACTTCTAAAAAAGGCATGAGGGGGCGCCATCCTGCTGCCAAATAATATTATTGTAGATTTGCAATGGCAACCTTCCAAACTGAAGGTATCTCTGGCCTTTTAAAGGGGTCACGATAAAATAGCGGTTCAATAATTTGATTTCCTAACATCCCACACCAAACATTAAGCGAGCTCCTACCTTGAAACTTTATCATTTCATATTTATGAGGGTTAGCTGCTGCCCAGTAATTTGTATTTCTCCGGTTGTATATTCCTGATTTTGTGAATGACGCTTTATCAGTCCATAATATTTTTTTGTGTTGTTGTTTTCGTCTTGCTCTCTCATCAACATCGAAGCAAAAATCGAAAACGAAGGTCTTTTTGTTCTTGAGTTAGATACTGAACGGAAAAGATACACTATGGTTTGAAGCCAAATTTTTTTAAAGTTCTTGGAACTGTTCCATAACTGACTCTTCGAAGCTCTAGGCCATACCTTACTTTTCTTACTGCCTGCGGAATAGAACTCATCGGATTTATCTTAAAATATTGATCGGTTGCTCGATTTCTTATGTTTTGTCTTTATATATTTCTTCGCCTATCTTTCAATGTTTTTGTTTCTTCAAATAGAGTCTTAATTTTTAGAATTAAATCCACTGAAATGTGTCTCTGGAAACTCTCGAAAAATCTTTTGCGTTTCTCGAGCATTTCCGCTTTTGTAATATAATTTTACAATGTGTAGACGGTTTTTCAAATGAATATTTCATTTTTTAACGTTATTTATTTCTAATTCATGAAAAATATAAAAACAAACCTACCTTTAAAATGAGTGAACAGGTATCCGTATTAATATTTTAAAGGTGTTAGTGACACGGTAGACGAAATTTTTTTCGATTTAAACGTGCAGAAAATGGACCATTTTAAATTAAAAAAATATTTTTTGATCAACAGATATACGAGGAATCGAATAATCACATAAAAATATGGCATTCCATTTAAAAAAATATCAAAATGACCCCTAGTAATTTTTAACATTATCATTTTTTCGGATTCGGGGGGAAAAAATTATATATGAGGGTTTATTTCACTTTTTTTTTTAAAAGTACAGGTAGAATCAAAAAAGCGGCACGTCTAGTCCTCGTTGCATAACCCTGTACAATACAGTCACTTTTTTAATGGTTGTAAAAAAATTAAATGATCGTGGGTAAAAAAGTGTAATAATTATTTTTAATTTTTTAGGCTACATGTTACTAAATTAATTATTTTAAAAGAGGAAGTTGAAAACACAGAATTGCATAAGGAGCAATCGGAGGAGCCCGAAGTGTCGTCAAAATGGAGGAAGGAGGAGGGTTTTTGGCCTTGCAGCCACTGCGGAAAAATTCTTTACAGAAAGCGCAAGCTGATGGAGCACATAGCTCATCTCCACACCAAACAGTTCCGATTTACTTGTAAAATTTGCGGTGTAGGATTTTACACAGAATCACGTAAACGGGAACATGAGTATCGCACTCATCATAAACCGCTGAAGCAACCTCCAAAAGTAAAACAAGACAGATTTGCTTGTCCGATATGCAAGACTAAATTTAACTGTAACTCATTTCTCCAAGACCATATGGTTCGGATACACACCAAAGAATTTAGGTTCTTTTGTGACGTATGCGGTGAGGGATTTTACCTGAAATCTAGAAAGGTGTATCACGTCAAAAAGTACCACGAAATGAACCAGCCTAGAAGGATAAGATCACCAAAACCTCAACATTCACACGCGGAGTTATTAGAAAAGTATAAAAATCAAAAGTTACTTTCCAGTGAAATGCAGGGAGGTGCTGTCCGTTGTCCAGTTGAAGGATGCGGTAAGATAGTTACCTCAAAAGGTAATTTGGGGTCTCACCTGGACTCCACGAAAACCAAAAGTACATAGGGAATACTGCTCGAAAATATTACTCACTACCCTTCCTGGAAAGACATATTAAAACTCATAAACATGGGACGAAACCCTTTTGAATGCGATATTTGTAATAAAGTACTAACTACCTCTTCAAATTTACTATACCACAAAAGGATTCAACTGAGAGACCGGCAATGTGAGCATTGGGGAAAGGCTTTACTTGTACGAGGGACTTAAATATCCATAGAAAAGGCACCATCAAGATGTTATAAAAAATATAACTGTAAAATTTGCAAAAAAAGTTTACTATTTATGGAAGACTAAGGCAACATTATGAAGTATCATCCAGATCATGAAGTAGAGGACGAAACGGATTTATAGAAATCTCAAATAGTGTTAATGTTTATATTGTTAGAAGGGGCTTTAATGAAGGTACATTAAATTTACTTTAGTAAATTTATTTTCGTTATAAAATATAAACATTGTTTTATTTATTTATCCACCAGCGAAATAATCTCATAGTCGGAGAGCTCATGGCACATGTTTCAAGAAGTCAAAACAATTATAGTTTTTAATATACGTTGGATCAGACCAAATGAAATAAATTCAATATTAAATAAAAAAATGCTCGACATGTCGATTGGTATTTTTAATGCGATTTTTTTAACTAAAAGTGTGTAAAGGGGTGTCATTGATGACCAATAACTTTCTTAATTTAAATGCAACACCCCTATATATCTTAATTTTGTTTTTTAAAGCATTCTAGACATATTTTATGTATAATATCCTATCCCTATCTTCAACTGTTTGTAAATATTAAGCGTTTTCAGGTTTATTGCATCTATTGCCTTTGAAATATTTATTTTTTGAAGGTTTTTTTTGCATATACCTACTAAAGGAACCTTTCTGGCTGTACGGACAAGCGTCGAAACCAAGAAGAATAGCTGTAAACATTTCCTCGTCGTGCTGATTAATTGGGAAGGGTGATACACCGCCCAATTTTAAAGAGAAGGGGGGCAGTAAAGGTTATACGCCTATTCTTGCTTCTTTATCGCATTGTTCTAGGCTGCCTCTAGATAACCGCAAAGTAACCTTTAAAAGTGGCAAGATGCAAAAACAATAATCTAAAAATAATATTTCCGAAAAGTTAAAAATAGGTATAACATTGTACATGAAATTTCAAAATGTTCTAAAAATCAAAAAATGTCAATATACAGGGTGTTGCAAAATAGACAGTTATGTAGCCACTGGTTACATGACCCCCTATAAAAATATTTACTAAAAAAAATGAGCCAACTAAAAATCCCGCTCACTGCCGGATGTTTTTTCGAACAGGTTTATTTATAATTTGAAATTCCTTTGGCTGATCCACACTAGACGCACAAAACAATGCTAAATTTTTGGTAAAAGGTTTGGACGGTCACTTACTCGACCGGGCATCCATCAAGAAAAAATACGTTCACACGGTGCTATACAGGGTGTCCCAGAAGTAATGGAACACAGAGCAACAGCAGATTCCTTGAGTCGAAATAATGTAATTAACATAAACTTTAGTCCTGTAAATGAAGGGACAAAGCTGTAAATATATCTGTACAGTTTTCCCTTATGGCGCAATTCTTAGTTCTTTGGGGATGCTTTTGAGTCTAAAAAATAGGTGGGAAAGGGCTGAAAATGGCCCTTTAAGGCCCAAAAAATGGGTTTTCCGCTTATACAGGGTGTTTATTAAACATGCGGCAAAAATATAAGGGACTATTTCTTGGACTATTCTAAGGATATTTTGTCCTTCGATGATTTTTGATAGGGCGCTTTGTTTCGAAGATACGGGGCGAAAAAAATTTCAACAATAATAATTTATTACCATGTAATGTTTCTTAATCTACAAGAACTGTTGAAAATGACTACCCCCCGTTCGTATTAAAGACAAAAAATTCACGTCAAATAGACAAAGTCAATCAGTTTCAACCTATTCGACACATACAAAATGATCACTTACGAGACATATTCATATTGAATGTCTGCAGCCGTTTGTAGTGGTCGGAAAGTTGTAAAAAGATACCAACGCAATTGTTAGATTTTTTTATTACTTGGTAGGTCTAGTGTAGTACGCTATGTAGTACCTTTATTTCATATTAATATTTTTAAAATTACCAAAAAATTGGATAGTTTAAATTCTTTTTCGCCCCGTATCTTTGAAACAAAGCGTCCTATCAAAAATCATTAAAGGACAAAATATTCTTAGAATAGTCCAAGGAATAGTCCCTTGAATTTTTGCCGCACACCCTGTATATGCCAAAATATGCGAATTAAAGAATTTTTGAAATGAAGATCGCCTTGTAATCAACAAAAATGGTCCTCTTAATTTTTTTCGAAAAATCGATAGTTTTCGAGATAACGGGACCCAAAAGTCCTCTCATTTCAGCTGCCGCTTTACCGCTAGAATGCCGCTATCTTCATGGATTCACTTATAAGCGGACTGACGAATTGTTCCATTACTCAGGCGATAATGTACATTTTTTGATCATTCAAAGTTCATCGGAATGGGACAACCCGTACCTATCATTGCATATGAGCTTGGGTCCATTTTGATTTTTCTAGAATATTAAAAATAGCGGTCAAAGTTTTTTTTTCACAATATTTTAAGAGTATCTTATAAATTTATTGTAGTACAGTAAACAAAGGGTGGAACCTGAAGATCAGGTTGGGCCGTCAAAATTTTTTTTAATTTGCAGGTATTAATGTAACAAAACCTCTGAAAATATCATATATACAAAAATCCGTCCGCAAGGGCCTGAAAACGGCTCTCAAGAGCCGAAAATCCTTTTTTCAACTAATTTGTCGATCCCGGAAATATGACACTTACGCAATTCATGTTTGGACGAAAATGAAGAGCAGTTTATTAGCTGCTAAATGATTCCTATCACTTTTGTCAAAAATTTGATAGTTTTGAAATCCGGCCATAAATGCGCCGAGTATTTTTTGCACTGACCCGTATCTCGAAAGGTGCTTTAAGTTACTTACACTTCCAAACGGACGGACTAATTTTTAAATAACTCACAAAAATGCATATTTTTGCATGATTCAAAGTATTCAAAAAAAGAAGAAACGTGTAACAATAATATCTTGATACTGTTTTCTTTTTGTTTCTTTTGAATATTAAAAACTCGAGTCAAAGTTAGTTTTTGCTCGATATTTTGACCCTCCTGTCAATATGTTCATATTTTTTTATAAAAAGTAATTTTACCGAATTCTTTTGGATTATGGAGCTTTGGAAGGTGTTGAATAGATTCCGCAAAATTCAATAAATATATTTGTGTATTTTTATAAACAACGTGTTTTTCTTAGGGCGGTTGTTTTGAATTTCCGGAGTTTTCGAAAATGCTATTGAATCTATTCAACACCTTCAAAGCTCCATAATCCAAAAGAATTGGTAAAATTACTTTTATAAAAAAAATATAAACATATTGACAGGAGGGTCAAAATATCGAGCAAAAACTAACTTTGGCTTGAGTTTTTCATATTTTAAAAAAAACAAAAAGGAACCAGTAACAAGATATTATTGCTACAAGTTCCTTCTTTCATGTAAACTTCGAATCATGAGAAAATATACATTTTTACGTGAGTAATTTAAAATTAGTCAGTCCGTTTGGAAGTGTAGTAGCTTAAAGCACCTTTCGAGATACGGGGTCAGTGAAAAATACTCGGCGCATTTATGGCCGATTATTGCAAAATATATCAAATTTTTGACAAAAGTGATAGGTATCACTTTTGCAGTTAATAAACTGCTCTTCATATTCGTCCAAACACGAATTGCGTAAGTGTCATATCTCCGGAGATATCGACCAAATTAGTTGAAAAAACGGAATTCCGGGCTCTCGAGGGCCATTTTCACGCCCTTGCGGACATTTGTTGTATATGATATTTTCAGAGGTTATTGCATACATTAATACCTGCAAATTAAAAAAAAAAAATGTGACGGCCCAACCTGGTCTTCAGGTTTGAGGTTTCTTCGGACTTCATTTACTGAACTATTGATATTTTTTTAAAAACTGGTTTGTTATTAACATTTCTTTTTTATAATGAGACCCTAGCAAGCGTTCAATGACAAATTTCCTTCACCATCTTTCTTGCGTTTTGGTAAAAAAATGTTTTGTCCATCTGCATTTTTTAGCCGTTTCTGAAGTTCCAGAAAATCTGTATGTTATGAATATTTCGGGGGCCGTTTTTGCGAAAAAAAATGGTAAGGTCTATTTTGGAAGATTTCGGGGTGACCTTTATTTTTTGTCTGAACAAAAATTCTCTAATTCGCAGATTATGGCAAATATTCGCGGGAAACTCATTTATGGGACGTTGGGGGGGCATTTTTAGCGGGTTCCCACGTCGGAATCGTGATACACTTTTTCTCGCTCGAAAGCATCCGCGAGGACCTAAGAATTGTGCCACAAATGAAAACTGCAGATTTATTTTCAGCTTTGGGTACTTTCATGTCTTCAGTTACTGCACTACTTGTCTTAACCCAAAGTTAACAAAACCCCAAAATACAGGGTTTGGGGGGTTTGGGGGGGTTTTTGAAGCTTACCATATTGAAAATTTTTAAAAAAAAAGGTACTATAATTCCCTCTCTGTCAAAAATAAATTCCTCATTTAGATCTCTAGGAGCAACTGTTTTCGAGACAAACGCACTTTAAAAACCTTTTGCAATTTTCCTATGGAAAATGGGTTTCGGCCCATTGTTTTCAAACTTCGCAAAGTAATTGTTTTCAAAACGCTGACTAAAAGTGTTCACGGACACAAAACCCGAAAACCTCTGTAACCCTCCCAAAATCACCCTCAAAAGTCTCTAAATCCCTAATAACCTTAAAGGCTAATTTTGGAGGGGTTAGATTTTTGGGTTTTGTGCCCCTGGAGAATTTTGATCAGCATATTGAAAACTATTACTTTGCAAAGTTAAAAAAAAATTGGCAGAAAACCATTTTTCATAGGATAAATGCGGGGTCCTTTAAGAGTACATTTACGTTACACCTTAGAGGTCGGGCAAAAGGATGCGGAGACGGTGGGCGGAGACTAACAAACTCCCACTACCACAACTTTCGTATAGCTAGTGATGAGCGGTCTTGGTCTTGGTCTTGCAGCAAAAACCCAAAACCAAAAACCGCCCCCAAAAACCCAAAACCAAGACCGGGGTTGGGAAGACCAAGACCGAGGAGTGCAAGACTACGCAAGACCAAGACCGACCTGCAAGACTCTTGCACTTATGCGATTTTTTTTAATATTATAAATTATAATGTTTATATTCAATATATAGAGGTATTTTATATAGACATGACAAAAAAATTGTCAAGAACTGACAAAAATGGCGATTATTTAATAAGCAACAGGTTTTTTTTTGATAAAATAATAATTAAATCTATAACTTTGTTCTTTTATACAGTTCTCTAACGACGATAACGAGTAAATTCAATAAAATGTTTCAAAAATATTGAGATGGTGACTCAATGGTCCGACAAAGCTCGATATCTCCGAAACCGTTCACGACAGACAAAAGTTATAGAAGCTAAAAATTACTTCCATATTTTTGATGTTAAATTAGCTATCTAGTAATGCCGCTTACAGGGTAAATCAAAAAAATTTCCAAAATTAAAAAATACATTATTTTGTTTCACACTGAAAAAAGGCACAATAAGTTTTATCTTAAAACTAAGATATAAAAAAGGATTAATAAAAAATATATTTGTCATATCATAGAAGTTCTTTTTTTATTAATGGATTTTAAATATCACTTCCGGTTTGGGGGGAAAAGTCAAAAAAAAACCAAAAGAATAATGATGACGTCATTTTTTTTAAAACCGAAAATGATATTTAAAATTTAATCTACGACGACAT
>JAHBCN010023785.1:0-12378 GCA_019359885.1 Listronotus oregonensis | reverse complement strand
TTTTTCTTGTTTACGCTATGGAAACTTTCATGAAAAGCCATTTAGATGGGATTGTAATTTGGGCCATTGGTTCTGAAAATACAATTTTATAGCATATTTGACGTCCCTCTTACTTTGTCATAAAGTAGGATAATCCTTGCAATAAAATTGTTTAGACTCATGAGTCTAAAAAATTATTTATTTAAAACCAATTTATTCTTACCACCCCGCAAAAAAAAAGAAAAGTATACTCCGCTTAAATATGAATCTGTGGTCAGAATTTGACCCTGAGCTCATAATTTTTTCTTACCTCAAAAACACCAAAAAATACACGAAAAAACACCAAGAAAATAGGAGAAAATTAATTATTACTTTGCAAATAAACATTTATGAGAAAAAAACTATGAAAAATAAAATAAATAACCTCAGAATTGATGTGTCAGGTTATAACAACCTTTCATTATTTTCTTTAAATCACCGATTTGCGTCATATTTAGTTTACGGGGGTTTTTGGAATCGCTGATTAAGAACCCGAAGTCAGATTTGCAAGATTCAATATGGCGATTCAAATTCTACAGCTCTTTTAATTTATACTAGATTTGGTGGTAAATTGGAGTTTTAACCGTATAGTATTTTTCAAGATATGGGAAAATGACTAAAAGTCTCGACTGCTTCTGAGTGCAGTAAAAACCCTCGAAATTAGCATTTTATGGTACTATTAGGGTAGGTTGACCTAATTATCGCACCCGACCGTACAGGGTCGTATTTCTACCTGACTGGAATAATATTATTCATGATGTCCTAATTGCCCCAGGTTATATCTAAACGTATAGGGTAAAGTGCGGACCTGAACTATTCTCACCTCTGTTGGCATGGCCATAAAGGATCACTTTCGAGGATTTTTATTGCAGTCGGAGATAATCGATATGTCTAGTCATTCTCTAATATCTTAAAAAATTCTATAGCTGACTATAATTTTGGAGTTAGATTTTAAAATTTTTAAATGGCGAATTCAATATGACGATTGAGATGTTTAAAAATCATTCCGACATATTGGATTTGCTATTTTAAAATTTAAAAATTTGACCTTAAACTCGTGGTCAGCGACCCTTAAAACCCATATGCATCGAATCTGGCGCAAGCTGAAAAAGTTTTGGAAATTGGTGCGCCATATTGGAGCCACAATCTTAAATTTTGAGAATATGACTTTGGATACCTAATCACAGCGAACCCCAAAACCCCGTATACCAGATTTGGCGCAATTCGGTTGATTTTAAGAAAGTAATTATTTTTTGAGGTTATAAAAAAATGTTATGTGACACATTAATTCTAAGGGTCGCTTTTTATTTTTTATGGTTTTTCCCCTAATAAATGTGCATTAGGAAAATAAAAAAACATTTTTTTTTAGTTTTTTATGTCTTTTTGGGGTTTTAGACCTGTTGTTTAAAGTTAGGGAAAAATTGTACCCTGATAACTTAATTTTTATCACGAATCCGTATTTAAGGTCAAAAATACATCAAAAACCATGTATCACATCTCTAGGACCAATATTTTTTTTGTAGAATGGCGTTTTTACTACTGCTCAAAAATTCTGTAACATTTAAACCTAATTTTTAGTTACAAGATATTACAAATAAAAACAATTTATAGGTATTGTTGGGAAGTAACCATATTTTCTTTAGCTAAATATTATATTATTAAATCTAATTGAAATAACTTAATTACAAAATAAGCCATTTCATCCAAAAAAACATAAGTAACAAATTTATAAATGGTTCTCATAAAAAAGGCGACCCGTATTTTAAAAAATAAACAAAGGAAATAACCGTGAGAAATTTTGGTACAGGTGGTATGCAGCATCCGTTAAAATCAAATATTTAAGTTATGTATTTGATAGGTAGGTAGAGGCCTTTTTAACAGGTGGTTCTGATTCAATCCCCACATCAGTGTAGTAACAAAATCGTCGGAGAGCTTTTTAAAAAGTAACGAAAGAATATGGTAAAAATAGTAATTTTGTACGCGTTAAATTATTAATATGGGACGTTTTGCGTCAACCGAATTACCTACGTACCCGAAATTTGGGTAGATGGATCTTTAAAACCGAGGTATCAAAATATTTGTCTGGACAAAAGATTTGAATAAAATGGTTGTGTTTTAGGAAATTTAATATGACCGGTCAAATATGGCGGCTACAGGCCTGCATCTCAAGTTAAATTAACGAGAAAGTTTATTTAAATTGCTTTTACCTTTAAAATAAGGAGCACAATGAGCCAGTAGGCTGCAGTGCAAATATGGGCAAGCGACTAAACTCTTTTAAACCAACCAACCCCTAAAATGTACCATTTGCTTATGCTTAAAAAAGTGTGGGAATCACTTATGCTATACATTTGGCTCTACCAAAAAAATGGCGGATCCTATGTGGCGGATATTTCAATTTCTCAAACAGTAAAAAAAACCTAAATAACTATTTTGGCACTAGTTCGACCACATTAATAATGCGATGGTTAAGGAAATGGTAATATCCGCCATGTTTTTTTGGTAGTGTCAAACGTTGAAATAGCATCTCTAATCCCCAATCCCCACATTGGATTTTAAACGTAATTAGAAAGTATATTTTGGAAAAAACAGCAATTTAGATATACTTTTTCTTAAATTCAATTTATAGCCCAGTAAATAGGTCGGAAAATGTGGAGAAGTTAATAACAAGCTCCGATTTGATTTTTTTTGTTTTTACGTTTTCTGTAGACCCCAGGAACGTTCATTGCTACTAACATCTGTCTTGCAATAAAAAATAAAAAAATTAGGGTAGTTTTCTTACCCCCAAATAATCTCCACTAGTAAAACTCTTAAAAAATTTAAAATTTAAAATTTTACCTCGAAAATCGCATCTGGGGGGTTTTTGGGGTCGCTAATTACGAATCCGCGGTCAAAACTCATGTAAGGGTGGTGGCACCCTACCAAAACCACCCCTAGGAAATACAGAAATGAGGAAATTTTTAAATTTTAAAGTTTTACCTCGAAAATTCTCTATCAGGGGTTTTCGGGGTTGCTGATTGCGAATTTGCGGCCAAAAATCGTGTGAGAGTAGTTGGACCCCATTAAAACCACCCCTAGGAGTAACAGAAATGGAGAAATTTGGAAAATTCAAAAATTCACCTCGGGGTTTAGGGTCGCTGATTACGAATTCGCGGCCAAAAATTATGTGAGGGTGGTTACACCCAATCAAAACCACCCCTAGGAGTGACAGAAATCAAAAAATTTTGAAAATTCAAAATTTTAACTTGAGATTGGCTCTCCAGGGTTTTCGGGATCGCTGATTACGAATCCGCAGTCAAAAATTGTGTGAGGGTGGTTGCACCCCAATAAAAGCACCCCTAAAAGTTAAATGGGGAAGTTTTGTTTGGGTTTTTTTGAAATAAAAGAAAACTTAAAAAAACGATTTTATTACACTCGGTATTTATTTTTTCAAAAATGTAACTATTTTGAAACCAAAATTCGCGCACATATTATATTAAAAGTTTGTGGTCACTAGACTTTGGATTCGTAATCAGCGATCCCGAAAACCCCCGAAAGACGATTTCCAAGGTAAAATTTTGAATATCTTTATTTCTGTAACCCTTAGGGGTGATTTTATTGGGGTGCAACCACCCTTACTTGATTTTGTACCGCGGGTTCGTAATCAGCGACCCCGAAAACCCTCAAAAGACAATTTCCGAGGAAAAATTTTGATTTTTAAAAATTTCCCTGTTTCTGTAACTTCTAGGGGTGGTTTTAATGGGGTGCAACCATCCTCACTTGATTTTTGGCCAAGGATTCGTAATCAGCGACCCCAAAAACCCCCGATAGAGGATTTTCGAAGTAAATGACATTTTAAAATTTCCCCATTTCTGTAACCCCTAGGGGTGGTTTTGATGGGGTGCAACTACCCTCACACAATTTTTAAACGCGGATCAACGACCCCGAAAACCCCAAAAGACGATTTCCGGGATGCAATTTTAAATTTTAAAAAAATTTCGTCAGTTTTACTATTGGAGATTATTTGGGGGTGGAAAAACTACCCTAATTATTTTATATTTTATTGCAAGGCAGATGTTAGTGGTGATGAATGTTCCTGGGGGTCTACAGAACATGTAAAAACAAAAAAACTTAAATCGGAGCTTGTTATTAACTTTTTCGCATTTTACAGTATTTTCCGGCCTAATTACTGGGCTACTAAGATGCCGGCTTTGTGCCGCCATATTTGAATTGCCATTTTGAATTTTCAAAAACACCTTTTTTTAACTCTTTTCCAGACTAATATTTGTACACCTTGGTCATAAACATCCATCTACCTAAATTTTGGGTACGTTAGTAATCCGGTTTGGGTGAAACATCCCATATACCGGGTGTTTCAAATTCGACTCTCACCATTGGGATCTCGGAAACTATAGGAGATACGAAGATGGTTAAATTAGGGCAAAGTTGTGACCAACAATATACCGTTTAGAAAGTTTGAAAATTCCGAGTAATTCCGGAGATATCCGGAAAAAAACGAAATTTTGGAAAATCGTTTTATTTTTTTCCTGGGTTTCTTTTTCAACGAATTCCAAAATAAATAATATATTTGCATTGTCACTTTTTCCGCTCTATCGAATGGTGTTCATAGTTTTGCAACTCGACGGTTCGTTTTTGCGTAACCATCATCAATTTTTTTTTCTTATGGACGCCATATGGGAATTCCACAAATTTGAATGGCCCTTTTTATCAAATTTTCAACGATGTATCATAAGTTACCCCTGTTGCCCGGAAAATCCGAAAAATTAACTAGAATATTTTTATAACGTAGTTGGCTTTGATTTCTCAAATCGGTGACGTGTAAATGACATTCTGTGTTTACTGTCAGTTGTGGTGTCGTTAAAAATGGAATTCACCAATGAAGAAAATCGAGATATGGTAAAACTTTATTACAAGAATGATAGGAACAGTGTGAAAACATCGGAAGTGTATCTTAACTCGTGTCCCGAGAGACGACAACCTCATCGAACTTTATTCAAATTATTGGATAGAAACCTCGCTGAGTATGGTTCGTTTGAAAAGCCCAGACAAAAATATGTGGACAGAATGGATGAGGAAAGTAAAGAAAACGTCGTAAATGAGGTATAATTAATGTTAACATTCGTTTTAGGACGCAGAGTACCTAATCGATTATCTATTCGGAAAAAATGTTGACGAACGCGGCAATTTTCAAATACATACCGGGCATGCGTCGACTTTATGACTTAGTTCGAATTTAGGAATTAGTTACTTTGCGATCAACTGTAAAAAAAAATATTAAACCGTTTATGAAAAACTAATACACATTTTGTAGATAAATACGAAACCAGGTAAATCCACACGCCAGATACACACTGATTTGAATGTTTCTTCGCACACGTCTGTTTGGAGAGAGATCAGGAAAAGTGGTTTCAAATGCTACAAAATCCACATATCGCAAAAACTGCACCCTGGTGATTCTTAAAGGCGATTACAATTTTGTGATTGGCTACAAAGGCGACCCGATTTTCCAGCTTTTCTAGAAAATGTTATTTGGACAGATGAGAGCACTTCACCAATTGTGGAATATTTAATCGAAACAATGAACACATTTGGAGCATAAACAATCCCTGGCAGTTTCGAGAATTACGACCCCAAGTGCGATTCAGTCTTAATGTCTGGGCAGGCATTTATAAAAATAGAATTTTGGGACCTCATTTTTTCAACGGAAATTTAAACGCTGAAATGTATTATCAGTTTTTGACGTCAACTTTTGAAGACTATTTGGACGATTTGCCATTAGCAAACTACAACAGTATTTGGTTCCAACACGATGGTGCTCTACCTCACAACACAAGACAAGTATCTGATTATATTTCCGAAAGGTTTGGTGACAGGTGGATTGGGAATAATGGGCCGGTAAGATGGCCAGCTAGGTCTCCAGATCTCAATGTCCTCGATACATTTTTATGGGGTACGTTGAAAAACCGAATTTATGGGCAAGGCGAATACCAAAATATCGAGGAACTTCAACTCAACATCGTTAGGGAGTTTGGAAGATTAAGAAGGAGAGAAATAAGTCGCGCAGTTAATAACATACAGAGAAGAGTGGCGATTTGTTTAGAAAATGACGGGCAGCATTTTGAACATTTGTTATAATTTTTTAGTTCTAGTTTTTAGTAATTTTCTGTTATTTAAACCAGTCGGTTGTCATTTTGTTGTCTAAAGGCTTTCAAACGAACCATACTCAGCGAAGTTTCTATCCAATAATTTGAATAAAGTTCGATGAGGTTGTCGTCTCTCGACAGTTACAGACGAGTTAAGATACACTTCCGATGTTTTTACACTGTTCCTATCATTCTTGTAATAAAGTTTTACCATATCTCGTTTTTCTTCATTGGTGAATTCCATTTTTAACGACACCACAACTGACAGTAAACACAGAATGTCATTTACACGTCACCGATTTGAGAAATCAAAGCCAACTACGTTATAAAAATATTCTAGAATTTTTCGGATTTTCCGGGCAACAAGGGTAACTTATGATACATCGTTGAAAATGTGATAAAAAGGGCCATTCAAATTTGTGGATTTCCCATATGGCGTCCATAAGAAAAAAGTTGATTATGGTTACGGAAAAACGAAACGTCGAGTTGCAAAACTATGAACACCATTCGATAGAGCGGAAAAGTGACAATGCAAATGTATTATTTATTTTGGAATTTGTTGAAAAAGAAACCCAGGAAAAATAAAACGTTTTTCCCAAAATTTCGTCTTTTTTTCGGATATCTCCGGAATTACTGGAATTTTCAAACTTTCTAACGGTATATTGTTGGTCACATAAATGCCCAACTTTGCCCCAATTTAACCATCTTCGTATCTCTTATAGTTTCCGAGATCCCAATGGTGAGAGTCGAATTTGAAACACCCTATATTTAATAATATGTGGACTAAAATAAGTATAACAAATTCTGTTTTTTTTTTTTAACAGTGTGGTCAGTGCCTATTTATTGGCAGCCTAAACGCAACATTCTTTCTCACAAACCATCAGCCTATCGGTACAAAACTTTATAAAAGATAAAATTTCTTATTACAGCGCCACATCCAACAATAGTTTTAATAAAAATATTGGCTTTTCACCCTCGTCCTCGTGGCCTACCCGATTATGGCTGTTTTGTTTTTTCTCCTTCTCGCGAAATTTTGTAAATACCTAAATCAAGTTGCAATGCAGCACAAAACATAAAACATTTTATGCAATAAAGGTCACGAGGGCAGATATCGTTTAACAACGACGTCTGCACTTATGTACAGTTACATAAAGTTACAAACATATTGGCATATTCTATTCTTCTCGATAATCGTAAGCGTAATAACCATCTCTCATATTAACTACTCAGAAAATGATGATTTTTAATACAAAATTTTATCCACATTTTAACTCCCAAAGGATGTAATGACAAAAAAACAAACAAATGTTAAAACGAATTATTTTTAATTGTAATTAATAGCCTACGTACCAATTTTCGTACCTTTAAGTCCGTAAGAGATGACGAGTTCCATATAAACTTTCACCCTCTTCCTTATTCATTTACACCTTTAGAAAGCAGTTTTTAAAAATTCTGTCTTATTTGACTTCTTCCATTCATAATCTTTCCATGTACTTAATTTTATACTTACAGCTCAAGCTATTTTCGAGATTTTGTGATTAGTCAGTGAATGCATTAGAGACCATTCGCTTTTACATATAAATGTTATAAATGTTGTTATTAAGGCTTTAAAAAGTCGTTTTATATTGGTTAATATTCAAATATTAAATATTTTTAAAGAAAACTTCACTATATAAGTGAATAAAAAGTTTTGTTTTAATATCTTTTGTGTTCTCATAAACTTAAAACTACGTATTAAAGCTCAAAGAACGGTTTGCTTAAGTTTTCTAAAGTCTTGTATTTTGTTTTTCGCGCTCAACTGTAAGAGTTGCAAACCACTTAAGTTTTTTTTTTAATTTTCTTCTTCGAAAACATGAAACAATTTTGTGTAATGTGCATCGTATGTTTTAGCGTTTACTAAAGCAATAATAAAACTTTTTGAGTTAAAAATGGAAATTAAAAACGTTATTACTTTGTGAAGTTAACAATTTTAATTATTTGCAAAAGAGTTTACATTCTTTATTATTGTATTTTAAGAGTGCAGCTACTTTAAAGTGAAAAGTAAATTTACCTGGTAAATATACAGGGTTTAATAAAGCACGTAGATTAAATTAAACAGATGATTCTTTGAGTAATTTTAAGACAAAAAGTTCATATAAAAATGGATGATTTTTGTAAATGTCCTTTACTCAATTTTGTTTTAGTTTGTTGATGTTATTTAAAGAATTTCAAGAGGCACCTGAACGATAATTTCTGACAAAAAAAATGTACGCCACTGACTCTTGTAGAATTTTTATATATTTTTTGTTAAGCAAATAAAAATACCGCTTTTTTGCCTTCTGACATTTTTTCGAATTCTTGTTAATTTCTAAGAAAAAAAACAATTAATTGCATATCCCTGGACCACACAAGAAGTCGCAAGGGGCCACTTCCAACACCTATTTTAGTAAAATTCATTAGTTTGGATGTTACTGTTACTTAATTTTGTTTTTGTTGCTGGTATATAATTGGTAATAAAAAATCAGTAATATAATTTTCAAAAAAAACTCTACTTTGGTATCAGTTCTGTTTGTAAAGCCAACTTTTGCTAGGTTAAGATTTTTTTTTATTTGACAAGGCTTCAATTCACTTTTATTAATTTTACTTAAGAAGTAAAGGATAAGCTATCATATTCAATAAAAACCTAATTACTGTAATTTTTGGTACCAAAATTGCATTATGTTATTTAATGAAAAATAAGCATAGGTAGTAAATATTCTTAGTTTTGTTAGTACATATACCTTGTGTCCCTAATTCGGCCTTCATGTATTGCTATCCCGTTAAGTATACAAGATAGAGAAACTATTGAATGGGGACAGTTTTAGAGAATTTAATACTGTCTTTGACTATGCAGGTATTAATTTTTTTTTTTTTTAATTAAGAACACCCTTGATTTGGGTCAACCCAGTAATAAATTCTTTATACATTAGTGAGTTATTGCCGATTACTCTTTTTATGTGCGATTTTCGCTTTTTATGCCTGCCTTCCAGATACCTTCATAACTAAGAAGATTTGCAGGAATTATATGCCACTTGACCCTTTGGTCAGCTAATTTGTTAGAAATTTATATTCATAATTATTTAAGTGTAGAAAGATTATTTTTTAGTTTGCTGCTACAAAGAAGTGGTTTTCATTTTAAATTGGGTAAAACATATCTTAAAAACGAATAGAACATATTCTATCGGAGAAAACGTTAAAAAGAAAAGGACGTGACTCTTTTCCGGAAGACCAGATTTCCAACAAAAGTAACAAATAAGTTTGAAGCAAAGCTAAAAATAAAAAGTGTTCTTGTAATAGAAGTCCGCTGTCCTTTATCAGGTCTAAAAAGTTTCTACCAAGATGCACATGCCAAAGCGGATTTTCGCCCTCTATAGACCTGGAGCCGAGAGGGTTTTTGCATGTATCATAGGCCCCACGCCGATGCTTTGGGGGCTGATAGACATAGTTATTTTCCACTTTAATTTCTTGGTATGGCATCCCTAATGTGAAGCTTTTAGGAGGGGTGAATTTTTAAATGTGTAATTAATATCTATGCCCCTTGATCATCGGCCCCTCTTTGATTCTTGTTTTATGTCGTTAAGGAGGTCGCCAAAGTCCGCGAACTCAATGTGCCATATCAATATGGCGTCTTAAGGTCCGCCATACTGACCGAAATGTGTAATTTTTCCACTGTGGACATGGATCTTGGCCCCCACGCTGTTGTTTCGTGATCATTGATAACAATAAACTGTAGAACAAAGATTTCAAAATGCCATACCTCTGGAGCATCGCTAAGTGACCGTGTTTTCATTGCCTGTTTTGATAGTCCAAGGACTGGCTTTGGACCATTAAACTGTTTAGATGAGCCGGCTCTTGCTAATTTGTTAGTTATTTATTAACATTACAAAAAGACAGAAACAAATAAATAATAAAAAAAGTTGAAAATTAAAAAATTAGCAGGTGATGAAGAGGAGGGTCTCAAAAACTTGGCCTGTGACCATGCCCACGATTCCAACCCTCCTAGCAATCTGAAAAAAAAACAAAAAAGATTATAATTTCTTTTTAAAATAGTAAAAAATTAAAAATTGGAGATGCGGATAGTTCCGGACTTAGAGAAGTCTAAAAAGAAAACTCTCAAAAAATTTTAAGTAAATCGGTCCACTAGAACTTGAAAAATCGTGGGCATGGTCAAGGGCAAATTTCATCAGTTGCTAATTTTATGAATTGTCAACTTTTTTTATATTTTATTTTTTTTTTGTATTTTGTAATGTTAATAAATAACTTTAAAAAAATGGATAGTAAAAGTATGAATTGCCTTTTTTTTACGCTACTTTAAAAATCACCTAAAATTCATGCCTCTACACTAGAATACCCCCTTAAATCGATGCCTAATTGATTATGAGTTATTCTTATTTTTTGTTAATCAAAAATTAAAAAAACTGTTAAACCAGTCGGTTTCTGAAAAGGCCTCATGTAGTACAAATATTAATTAATTGAATTGGCATAATCGAATTTCTGGGACTGTTGAGGTCAGTGCTGAACACAGCGTGTTTTTGGTAGAATATAGATGGTCAGTTTTTAATTATTTTTTATAGCGAAATAGGGTATCTTTTTTTAAACCAATTAAACAGGATAATTTATGGTAAAAGAATGTAAAACTTGCCTATTCGAACACCATACTATTACACATATATTTTTAAACCCAATATTTTGGTAGAAATGAAAGTTCTCAAGGGTCAATTAACTGTGCGTGTACCAGTCCATAATTTTTGAATATAAAGAAAAAGTTTAACGTACCGCCTTTGTTTAAGCTCTTCGTAACCAACAAAATCCCTTTGAAAGCCCTGCAGATACGATTTACAGTAAAGTCAGTTTGTCGCCACAGAAACCACAACCTCCATGGATTTCAACCCAAACTATGCAGGAGCTGGGCTTTGTTCTAACCATGAAGTTCCGTCATGCCTGGTTAGTTATTTTTATTTTGACCGTCTTTTAATAATTTGAGGTTTCACTGTATTTGACATTTGCTGAATAAGTGGTGCATATGTGTTGCGGTAAAATATGGCGATGAAAATGGTTAACCCATCACATAATGTTGTGTATATGTATTTTAAGCAGAGGTTAAAGACATTTACTAAATTATATACGGTATAACAAAATGTATTATTTAAAATGTACAATATAAAATAGTGACTTTTATTGTTAAAGAAAATTTAAAAAAGTAATGATTCATATCAAAGAAAATATAAGAAGGTGATTATTGATGTAGCATGATGATGAACTATATATTAAAAAAAGTGTAATAATTTATTATGAACACACACTTTAGGGTAATGATAGAAAGTTTCATTAATTATAAACAGTGGTTTACTTTAAAATATAAATTTGTATAGGTTAATAAAAATTCGTGGGTGGTAGTAAATATGGGAATTATCCGAAATTCTAACAGATAGAAAGTGGTGTAAATTAGGACAAATTACCACAATTTAAACACTTTTTATGTACAGACTGTAAAGTACTATCAAAAGGTACTTTGTGGACTTCTTTAGGCCCAACGTAAAAATTTTGTGAAAAAAGATTGTTTATTTGCAGTTCTAACCAATAATAAGAAAATGCTACATAAATTTTTTGCCAAAAAACCTAATAAACCCACAATATTACAAAAACTAATAAATACACCGCTTTAAAAATATATTTCCCAAAATCGTAAGTAATACCTTTCATTTTTTAACACAAAATAAAAAGCAAGATTTATTTTTACACTACAATAAAATAAACGAACAAAATCTACTTCTAAGAATGATGAATGCAACTAACCAGAAGAGTTTCGTGTCCAGGTTCGTGCGAAATCTGTTGATTCAAAGAAGTTGTCTTACCTGTAGATACGTTCTGCATTATGGTGGCTGATTAATTTATTGAAAAGTCCTAGAGTACCGCCAAAAAGAAATTATATAAAATGGTCCGCTTCACTCCTGCTCCCGGGGTATTGAGACTAAGCATTGAGACTAAGCCTGCTTCTAGTCTTATTCATGACCCATTTGATCTAGCAGACCGGTAGTTCAAAAGGGTCAATAGGACTGAGTGGACTTAGCCACTTTAACCGAGACTAGTTTCGAAGCGGTCTCATCGCATAACAGTTTTTTGGCGTGTTCCAACCAGGACTTTTCAATAAGTAATCTAAAGCTTTATTAGTCTACAAGAAAAACAAAATAAAACAAACAAA
>JAHBCN010023784.1:0-12305 GCA_019359885.1 Listronotus oregonensis | reverse complement strand
TTTAAAAAATGAGAATCAAAATATAGTAGAAGGCACACCTGTCCCAATTGTTGAGACCAAATATGTTAAATAATAATATCTATAGAAATTTATTGGACGGATAGTTAGTTACTTAATTAGTTTTGAAGATGTTTTTTAAGTTATTTTTAATTTTTATCTATTTACTATATATATATATATATATATAAATATATATATATATATATATATATATATATATATATATATATATATATATATATATATTTTATAATATATATATATATATATATTTTTATATTTATATTTATGTGTGTGTGTATGTAACAAATCTACCTCTGTAGCTGAATTGCATTTTAAAATTTAAAAAATGGTGTAATATTTTTAACCCAATAATATTTCAGTGCAGGTACAATACAATACAATACCAAAAGAGTAATAAGTTTTCAACAAGAGGTGACAGTAAGACAAAGCAAATAAAATCCAAGAGAGATAGAATTCGCACCAATTTAAAGGCAAACACGGATTGGATCGCGTCCGATATTGGCCATTAGGCTGGTAAGGATCATTTTAAACCCGCGAGTCGTACGACGGTCGTAATCTTGTCTATCCTTGTTTACAGTAATAGCCATGACAAAGAGCGCCGTCACCTGGTTTGCAAATCTTTACATCGATTGCATTCAAAGGTGAAATTGCAAATCCTATCGAACATGTGATAAATAATAATAAAACAATAAACGACGGCATTCAACCTGCGACCTGTGTTTGTTGGCTTACTAAAGAGATTTTTGGTTTTTAAAGATAATTCTTGTGATTTTTAATAATATGGATAGTGCAGATACTGAAAAATGATCTAAAAAGTGGTGTTTGTGAAGCAATGTAAAACCATATGTGTAAATCAAAAAATATTGTTTAGAGTTTTATTTGTTTTTATTTGTTTTAGGTTTTGGTTAATTATAATACTTAGTCATTAGAAATTTTAGTAATAGGTATTTAAACGAAAGTATTTAGATTTAGTTTTTTTTTTGGTTAATTAAATTTTCAAAAAATTTTAATGTTTCATTTTTATTTTTATTCATTAGAATTAAGTGAGTTCACGTTATTAGTTAATAAAAACTTTTTGTAGTTATTTTGTTGCTGTTGCTTATTAAGATGCCAAATAAAACCATTATATTTTATTAGCTTGTGTTTTTTTATAAAAATATATTTCTAATTTTAGTCAATATCACATCATACACTGGTTCAACCATTAAAATTAAATTCTTTTTT
The DNA here is from genome assembly GCA_019359885.1 of Listronotus oregonensis. Taxonomy (NCBI): domain Eukaryota; kingdom Metazoa; phylum Arthropoda; class Insecta; order Coleoptera; family Curculionidae; genus Listronotus; species Listronotus oregonensis. The sequence goes on along the minus strand of JAHBCN010023784.1, from coordinate 11,057 downwards.
AAAATATACTTTAGTTTTTTTAATTGTTTTTTAAATTCCACAGTCCCTATACCGAAAATCAAAAATAGAAAAAAATCTATACATAATTAGAGCTTTAAAGCAAGGACTTTTGAAGAATACCAAATTTAACTAATATAATAATGTCTAATAGACTTGAAAAGAGATAATGAAATAAAAGTTATTACTCCAAAGAAAAATCTTGATAAAGGAGGCATCAAAAAAAATTTTTATGTTTAATTTTAATAATAGATATCAAGATAGTGGATAAGGGTGTCCCAAAATAATGGAAGGCAGAGCAACAGCAGATTCCTAATGTCGAAATATTGCAATTTACGTAAACTTGCCTCATCCGAAAGTTGATGAATTTTCGTATAAGGCAAGTTTACGAAACAATTTCGACCGAGGATTTTGTGTTGTGTCCCATTACTTTTGGGACAAACCTTATACCCTTAATATTTTAGTTTTAAAATACACCTTAAGTTAGTCATATATCAATATTTTTAATTATCAAATGTATAACCAAATTAAAACTTACATTCAAACTTACTCAAAAATATTGAAAAGAAGTAAGAAAATTGAAATTGCAAAATCTGTAAAGACTAATAAAAGTCAGTGGTACCGGCAACAATGGCAGACCAAAAGATGGCGCAAGGTCAATGGGGGATGTCAGGTTTCCTTTATTTTTTTGCCTAGTGTCCCTCTTGTTGAAAACAATTATTACTCTTTGACAATACCTTATTACCTTTCTTTAGTATATATATATATATATATATATATATATTATATATATATATTATATATATATATATATATATATATATATATATATATATATATATATATATATATATATATATATATATATATATATATATATATATATATATATATATATATATATATATATATATATATATATATGTATTGTTAACGGGTATGATTAAAATAAACACAAATTGTACTTAGAAAAAATTAGTTTTATTTATAAATAGGAATACATAACAAAGATAATTAATTAATCCAAAATTACATCTACCAAACTGTTAAAACATAATATTAATTTGAAGTCGTTTCCACACCAGGTTATCACAAGTGAATTACCTTAATTTAAAGAAAGGGTGGTATTTAACCTTTTTTCGGTATGGTTCTTAAAATGCAGGGAAAAAGAAAATTAATTTAACTAAGGTCTAGATCTTTGGATAGGAACTTAGCCCTTATTTTACACCTATACAAATAGTTTTTTATTATATATTTTCTTAATTATTGGTTAGGAGCTTGGCCCTTATTTTACACCTATACAAACGGTTTTTAATATATTTGTTTGTGTAAAAATTAGAATTTTTATTATTTTAAAATACTACCGTTCTTGGACCTTACCTGTTTATTATTGGTTTATATAAAAATCAGAATTTTTGTTATTTAAATATTATTGAAACGAAATTTTGCATTCAAGTCCTTAAAATAAATACTTTCGTATATATAAAATTTTTAAATTTCACCCCAAAAGTGTCAGGTTTGACCGTAAATTGTTGCTTTATTTATAAATATTATCAAAAACTCTTTACGCCACCCGTTTATTTGCCTCTCAAAAATGTATTTACCATTTATCCCTACGACGCTTGGAAATTGGTGAAAAACACGTTTAAAAAAAAATACACATTTTTGCTCAAAAATCATGATATTTTCACCTGGTAAATTCGACTAGAGTCGAGCTTCTGTCTACACAAGGGTGTCGACAATACAAGGCTAGTTAAAAAGATATCAGCTGTCAGTTAATTTTAAACTTGTATCTTTATATTGTAAAATCTAAAAAAATACGTTATACAGGTTGAAAATTATACTTAAATCGGAAAATTTAGAATTTTTTTATCCTAACACCAAACTGTGACGTATTTCAGTACAAAATCTCGCCAAGAAAGGTTGCTTTGGTACATTTACGAGGGAAAAACTACATAAATGACGCTAATGAGATAAAACGCATTAGAGTTGACGATAAAATTTAATAGTTTTTTGTGTTTAGATTACTATAAATTACTACAAATTTTAAATTTAGAAAATTAGGAATAATTAGTAGCTTAAGTTATATAAATACAAAAATGCACATGGAAAAAACCAAACATAACAATTTATTAGCAGGCTAAAAATAAGTTTAATGTGTATTTAATAGAAACTAAGAAATCGTTAGTAAGGTGATGTGGATAGGAAACATATTTGTAATATGTAAATAAAAGACTAAAAATAAATTTGTATTTATTAAAGAAAAAATAATAGCTCACAAATGTATTTTTATTTTTTGCCTATCTCGAAGGGTTTCCGCTGCAGGTGCATCGAAAGTCACCACCCTTGAACAAAGGAAAAAGCATTGAAAGGCATTACCACCACCACTCGAACAATGAGGTGTGGCCTCGAGTTTTAGTACAAAGAACAGAAATCAGTTTAACCCAAACCTTATTCGCGTTACATTATTGTAGCCAGTGTTTTAAAGTTTTTTTTAAGTTTCGAATTTTAAATTTAAAATGGCTGCAAGAAGTAATGCACGTCAAGTCGCTGTAGTTCAACCTTTCAGCATTAACGGTCGACAAATGTGCATCAAGTGCGACCAATACAAAAAAATTGTTGGGGCGGCGGGATTATGTGAAATGTGTAGTTTAGCGGCGCACAACCCAATTGCACGTGCAGAATCACCGATTTCCATTGGTTCAAGTCCACCACCATCGCCTCCATTATCACCCCAATCATCGCCACCGCCACCACGTCGAGCCGCCTTAACACCTTCCGATAATGTGTCGTTGGCGTCGGAACGACAAATATCCGACGTAGAAAATATGAATACGTCGGACGAGGAAGCCTTAGCGGATGAAGATGATGATGGTGGTTATATGGATACGTCGGACGAGGAAACCTTCCGTAGCTGGTGGAGAGAGGATGAAGATGATGGTGACGACCCCGATGATGAAAGAGGGTTCCTAGCTATATGTAGAACTCGCGAGGAATTTCGTAGCTTTGGATTCACACTTTAATTTTATAATTTTTTGTTTTTTTTTAAAGTATGTAAATAAAATTGTAAGTATGTAAATAACATTTTTTTATTTCTTTTTAGCTTAGTAACAGTATATTGTTTAATAATAATAAATAAATAAATAAATAAAACTCTGTTTAGTATAATATGCGTTTATTTTAATGATACTCTTAACCAAAATATAAAAATAGCTATACTACATTAATACAAAAATAATTTAAAAAACAATAAAAGTCTTAAATTACCTAAATTACTTTTATTAGATGAATTTATTTGTTATAGGTGTTAATTTTAAAAAGTTACAAGTTTTAATTTAACATATTTCGTCTCAACAATTAGGACAGGTGTGCCTTCTACTATATTTTGATTCTCATTTTTAAAAATGCTTTAATATTTTAGAAATGACAATAAATTGAAGTTATTACTTTTGCCTGCATTTTGCTTGATATTTTGTTTTTTTTTAAGTATGTAAATAAAATTGTAAGTATGTAAATAACATTTTTTTATTTCTTTTTAGCTTAGTAACAGTATATTGTTTAATAATAAATAAATAAATAAATAAAACTCTGTTTAGTATAATATGCATTTATTTTAATGATACTCTTAACCAAAATATAAAAATAGCTATACTACATTAATACAAAAATAATTTAAAAAACAATAAAAGTCTTAAATTACCTAAATTACTTTTATTAGATGAATTTATTTGTTATAGGTGTTAATTTTAAAAAGTTACAAGTTTTAATTTAACATATTTCGTCTCAACAATTAGGACAGGTGTGCCTTCTACTATATTTTGATTCTCATTTTTAAAAATGCTTTAATATTTTAGAAATGACAATAAATTGAAGTTATTACTTTTGCCTGCATTTTGCTTGATATACATCTTATTTTAAAAAATTTAAACTTGTGCTTTTAGCAAATGTACATTCTATAATTAGGGATATATAATGTGATCTTACTATTTCTACAAAGTGTTTTATAAAGCTTAAAATTTTTTGGATTTTTTCGAAAAAAACGAACATTTTCACACATAATATTTTATTACGAAAAAACTACCAAAGCTAAAATTTTGAAATAATTTTGGCATAATACGCAATATTATCTCGAATTTTGGCACATATTAGGCATTTAAAAAAAAAAATTATTGATCTGATATGAGTCAAAACGTAAAAGGTAAACACAGGCTTAGAATTTTTGATTTAAGAGCTATTGTTATAGATTTGTAGAATATTGAAAAAATTTAAGCTGTTTTGTAAGTTTAGGTTTAACCAAAAGCTATTGTTATAGATTTGTAGAATATTGAAAAAATTTAAGCTGTTTTGTAAGTTTAGGTTTTAACAAAATATGAAAAATTGTAAATAGTTTTTCTATGATTATGTATTAAGGGCATATTATTAAAATAAAAAATATATGTTAAAATATTTCGCATTGCTTTGAAAGAGTTCATTTAAAAAAATAATTTAATTTAGAAAGGGTGTATCTTATCAATATTAAACTATACTATTATTTATGGACAAAAAACTATTAAATTTTATCATCAACTCTAATGCGTGTTATCTCATTAGCGTCATTTATGCATTTTTTCCCTCGTAAATGTACCAAAGCAACCTTTCTTGGCGAGATTTTGTACTGAAATACGTCACAGTTTGGTGTTAGGATAAAAAAATTCTAAATTTTCCGATTTAAGTATAATTTTCAACCTGTATAACGTATTTTTTAATTTCTGTTCCGTAACCAACCCATCTTTGTACTAAAACTCGAGGCCACACCTCATTGTTCGAGTGGTGGTGGTAATGACTTTCAATGCCCTTTACTCGAGACCACACCTCATTGTTTTTAAGTTACTTAACCAAAAATACTTTGTTTAAATTGAAAAAAAATAATAAATTAAAAAAATACTTATTTAAAAAATTAAAGTCTTATCCTAGAATTTTTAGTGTTTTTATTACTTGCCAATATAAAAATTAGCAAACAATTCAAGAAAATTATAATTTTTTAACAGCAAGTGACTTGTGAGAACAAAAAATAATAATAAATATAATAAAAAACTATTTGTATAGGTGTAAAATAAGGGCTAAGTTCCTATCCAAAGATATAGACCTTAGTTAAATTAATTTTCTTTTTCCCTGCATTTTAAGAACCATACCGAAAAAAGGTTAAATACCACCCTTTCTTTAAATTAAGGTAATTCACTTGCGATAAAAAAACTATTTGTATAGGTGTAAAATAAGGGCTAAGTTCCTATCCAAAGATCTAGACCTTAGTTAAATTAATTTTCTTTTTCCCTGCATTTTAAGAACCATACCGAAAAAAGGTTAAATACCACCCTTTCTTTAAATTAAGGTAATTCACTTGTGATAACCTGGTGTGGAAACGACTTCAAATTAATATTATGTTTTAACAGTTTGGTAGATGTAATTTTGAATTAATTAATTATCTTTGTTATGTATTCCTATTTATAAATAAAACTAATTTTTTCTAAGTACAATTTGTGTTTATTTTAATCATACCCGTTAACAATACATATATTAAAATATATTAAAATATATATATATATATATATATAATATATATTATATATATATATATATATATATATATATATATATATATATATATATATATATATATAAAAATAAACAACATCGGCTTTATCTATCCTGGAGTTAAATTGGTTTGGGAAACCTAACCATTTAACAAATAACTCATATGGTGTATTACTGATTGCCTAAAAACATGCTTGCAAATTGCAATGTTGGCTAGTGACACCTGAGATTAGAGGGAACAAGCTGCGTTTATAAAACCTGCATGCACACAGAATGTGTCGATTCTGTCAAAACATGCGTTTGGATAGTTACCTATAGAGGGCAAATACGTAGTTATTTTTGTTATGTGTATTTTAAAATAATAAAAATTCTAATTTTTACACAAACAAATATATTAAAAATCGTTTGTATAGGTGTAAAATAAGGGCCGAGCTCCTAACCAATAATTAAAAAAATATATAATAAAAAACTATTTGTATAGGTGTAAAATAAGGGCTAAGTTCCTATCCAAAGATATAGACCTTAGTTAAATTAATTTTCTTTTTCCCTGCATTTTAAGAACCATACCGAAAAAAGGTTAAATACCACCCTTTCTTTAAATTAAGGTAATTCACTTGTGATAACCTGGTGTGGAAACGACTTCAAATTAATATTATGTTTTAACAGTTTGGTAGATGTAATTGATTAATTAATTATTTTGTTATGTATTCCTATTTATAAATAAACTAATTTTTCTAAGTACAATTGTGTTTATTTTAATCATACCCGTTTAAATACATATATAAAAACTAAACAACATCGGCTTTATCTATCCAGGAGTTAAATTGGTTTGGAACTAACCATTTAACAAATAACTGATATATTTTTCTAAAATTGTTTACTTTTAATGATGGTTAGTTAGAAATCAGTTCTAAAAACCTAATAAATACGTCACAGTTTGGTGTTAGGATAAAATTCTAAATTTTCCGATTTAAGTATAATTTTCAATTTAGAAAGGGTCAATATTAAACTATACTATTATTTATGGACAAAAAACTATTAAATTTTATCGTCAACTCTAATGCGTTTTATCTCATTAGCGTCATTTATGCATTTTTTCCCTCGTAAATGTCCCAAAGCAACCTTTCTTGTCGAGATTTTGTACTGAAATACGTCACAGTTTTGTGTAAAATCCTGCATAGGGTAAAAAAAAAATTCTGAATTTTCCGATTTAAGTATAATTTTCAACCTGTATAACGTATTTTTTTAGATATTACAAAATAAAGATACAAGTTTAAAATTAACTGACAGCTGATATCTTTTTAAATAAAGAGTTTTTGATAATATTTATAAATAAAGCCACAACAGATGCTTGGTACACAAATGTCTTTCCTAATAATGAATACCTGCTTATATTATTATCCATACCACCCCCCACACTAATATGGGGCCAAGGACAAGGTCAAACACTTTTCACACACACACACCTGCACTATTAAACTCGAGGGCAAATTTGTATAAGCACACCTGCACCTCTAGGACAAATATCATAATGCACATCTGGCCATTCAAGGTTATATGACGTATCGCACACGTGCCCATTCAAGGTCAAGGGGCGGGGCTTGGAGTGGGGGGGTGCATGGGAAGGAGTGGGGGGATGCAGTCAGTATATTTGCCTCTACTCACGTATAAGCCTGATCAAAATGTAAATGAATAAAAAACATGTAGTAATGTATCAACCTAGGTGAAGTGGTTGACAAACAAAATAAACGTACATTTTATAGAAATAAAAATATATCGAATTTCATATTCATTTATTTTATTATTTTATGTTTATAAGAAATTGGGTTACATAATTCAAAAATAAAATGAGATCAATGATATAATAAATACATTATGTACCAGAGACATTTAAAATTATTTTTTTTATAGTACAAACAGTTAAATGCCACAGTTAAAATATGAAACAGGGGTATTTTAATAGTCTACTGAATAAAAAACATTGTCCAAAATTATGATTTTTATTTTATTTTCATATTCGTATGGCTGGGCTCTTAGATGTTTAAGTAAAAAACTTTAAAACATTATAGCTCAGTGTCTTGGTCCGCTTGGACACCTTCTTACTTTTCAATAAGCCGGTACTAGATCTTTTTATGTCTTGTGTTAGAGGTGTTTATACAGGGTGTTTCCTAACCTCGGAAAAAAATGAAACTGGTGAATCCTCACGTAATTATAAGACGAAAATGTGGTATAAAATTTTTTCGAATGTCGCTTCGTTTTGAAAATACAGGGTGTTGAAAAAAAATTTTTTTCGCGTTTTCTTTTTATTAATAATTGATGAGAAAGTATTTGTCACACATACTAGGGGCTTTGAGCACTTTATTTTGAGTTAATGTTGAACTTTTCAATAATTAGTTTATTGGCGGAAATCCGGGTAACAACTACTAGAATTTCGCAAGAATAAATAATACGAGCCTGTAAAACACTCAAAATTCTTATCTTATTGACAAAAAAAATTTGTCTAAGCAAATTAAGTTCCTTGCATTTTTCACTTCTTTACAGTTTTCGGTAAAAATAATTTTATTATTCACGTCACCGGATTTTCCCAAAAAAATGATAATACCTAAAAGCTCAAATAATGCACCCAAATGTAAAGTCAATTAAATTGCAGAAAGTGTCCTCCATGAAGCTATAAACACCCATTTACTCGAGTTGCTAAATAATTGTCTCTTACGGAAAATTTCGGGACTGGCGCGAATCGTATTAAAACCGTTAATAATCCTCAGTTCAAGTTCTTCTACAGTTTCAATAGGGGTAGGTAGGTAGGTAGGTTTAAATGAGTGGGTATAACACCCCTTCACCGCGACCGATCGGTCTATGGTGGCTTACACCCTTTATATTTCTCACCCAGGTCAAGACTCCTAATAAATCTGATGATCCTGTTGGGAGAGAGATTTATTTCACCTCCCGGCAACAAGGTGTCATTGCCGAGGATTGCGAATCTTGTCGTGCCATTGCTAGGCACGAACACAGTATGTGTTCTGCCGATTCATCCCCTCCATGCACATGCGGCACTCGGCGTCTTTCCCTAGGCCGATCTTGTGCATGTGGTATTTTAATCTGCAGTGTCCCTTGACAGTTCCACTAGAGTTTTAAGGTGTACCCTTGATTGCTCTAGTAGTTTGACAGTACATTGTTGGTTCGGTGGGCTTAGAAGGTCTTTTAGTGTCTGAGCCGGAAGTCCATGCCAGTACCAAAGAGTTTCTCTTTGTTTCCAAGCTGATATGAACTGCTTGGCCGTTCCATAAGATAAACCGATGACCGGTTCCGGCCCTGTGAACTTTGTTTCCTCCCCCCCTCTAGGCCGGTATCCACAGTAGTGTAACCTTATTGTTTTGATCCAGTTTGGTCATTCAATCATTCAATAGGGGTAGTATAGACAAGTTGTTTAAGGTGACCCTAGAAATAAAAGTCCAACGGATTAAGGTCTGGCGATCGGAGTGGCCATGGGGGGCCTATCTAACAATTAGGGTATTGTTGATCTGAAATAATTTCTAACAACTGCTGCATAAACCAAATTAAAGGTCTTGCTCTTAGGGCACTTCCTCCATGAGTCCTGACAATTCCTCTCTAAGAAAATTGTGGTAGGCTTCACCAGTAGTCGTATAGGAAAAAATACGTCCAACTAAGGTATCTCCAATAATTCCTGCTCACACATTAACTGAAAATCTATGCTGGTGACGTCCATCGATGATAGCATAAGATTATTTTCAGCCCAAATATGGTTATTATGAAAATTTATAATGCTGTCCCTCGAAAAATTTGCTTCATCTGTAAATAAGATTTTTTTCGAAAATTTTGGACTCTTAAAGACTTTTCTTGAAACCAGTTACAAAAATTAACTCTAGTTGGAAAGTCTTGAGGTAACAAAGCTTGTACTCTTTGTATGTGATAAGGATAAAGAGAATAGTCGTTTAAGATACTCCATACTGTTTTGTGGCTTACATTCAACTCGTTTCCGATTTTTCTCGTACTTGTGCCTGAAGATTCTTCCACCATATTTAAAAAGTCTTCCTTAAGATCCGGAGTTCTTACTATAAATTGTGAACCGCCTAATTTGTTTTTTGCAAAACTACCTGTTTTCTCTAATCTCAGTATCGCTGCGTGACCCCACAGAATGATAGAGTATGCAGATGTGCAATTTAATAATTTTCGCAGTATAAAGACTCTGCTACTAAACTTTACACAAGTTATTGTTGTAAACATCTCATTGTAGTTTTGGGTCTAAGTTAACTTCCAAAAATTTGACTTTATCAACATTTTTATTCGGGTCCACATATCTTGCATTAAAAACAACAAACAACAGTGCTTTGTTTGAATTGTTAAAGCAAGTTATTGGCATTTAACCACTGTTAAAGCCCTTCTTGTGCAGCCAGCAACCCCTTAAGTTCAATCTCAAAAATATCCTTTGTAAAAGCCACTGTGGTGTCATCAGCGAAAAGCGTGAATATGGCCACATGACAGAGCCTTGGGATACAGTACGTTCCACAATATTTCGTTGATTTCTCGTTTTACCTGCCACTGTTAGTCGTAAAACTCAATATACGTTGGGTACCCGCATGTAGGTCCGGCCTTAAAATTTTGTTTATTTATTATTGTAGAGATCGAACGCTGTAAGAACAACACCGATACGTCATGGTCTCATATGGCAAACTGAATAAAACCGTAACGTATCGGTGTTGTTCTAACAGCGTTCGATCTCTACCTTCTTTTTGGTATATTATGGTTATAGGCAAATTGCAGGTGTTGAATATAAAGCAGAGTCTTTTCGTCTTAGTTCATTAGTCGTTTGGAGTTTGTCAAGGTATTTTCGTGTGTGTTATTGAGCATCCAAAATAGCTAACCTAAACTAATAATATTAGTAGGTAATCAGGACATGAACCCTTTCAAAAGGTGCGGTGCCTACACAACAAATATTTGTCAGGCAACATATTTATGGCTGGGTTTTGCACTGAGGGTTGTAATTTAAATTTTATTCGCAAGAAATCAACGAATTATTGTGAAACGTACTATACGTCGATGTTTATTTACACCAAATTGAACAATTCGTTAAATCCCTAGCTTGTACAGGATGTTCCAACTCTATTTATACACTAAATATCTTTGCCCCTGTATATGATACAGAAATAAACTAAAAATAAAAAATGTGTGTTTGGTAACATTAATTTTATTAACGGTATGGGTAAATATACGGGGAGTCTTCATTGTTAATTACTTTTTTAAGGTCTATTACCGCCGCCATTTTCGGTTCTTTTTATGTCAAATGCAATTAGTTTAAATATTTCAACTGATGGCGTACACGTGTCAATTTCAATAATTTATTTCTTTGCGTAAATCGGTTGTAAATTTTCAAGGAAATCTCAACACAAAAAGGGGGGAATGTGGCTGCCTGGAAACAGGCTGTGTTGCCGTTAACAACAAAACTAATATAATAACGAAAAAATTTGTTC
>JAHBCN010023783.1:0-12337 GCA_019359885.1 Listronotus oregonensis | reverse complement strand
TTTTTTTTTACACATTTTAGAGCATACCAGAATGCTGCAAAGGATGTGTTTGGCAACCTTAGGTCTCCAGATCAAACTTTCTTTGAGTTTTTTGGATCCCGCGAAAGTCTATTTGTCCGCTATTTTAAATATTTTGCCATTTTGCCAAGTGTTGGCACAAAAATAAGGGAAAAATTTTAGAACTGTCTTTCCAACATCCTTGTAAAAACTTCCCTAAAAGTTATTTTGCATCTTTGTTTACCAGAACAAGAATATTTTATACTTTAAAATTTTTAAACAGAGATTTGTTTTCACCCAAAACAAAAAAATCACAAAAACCTAATATTCTTGAGCATTTATAGGCCTATTATTTATAAGTGTAAGGTAATATAACCATACATTTAAATTCAAACAAGAATAGAGTGGCAAGGAAATTGATATGTCATATTTTTAAAGTTATTTTTTTTTCAAAAACTAGATCCGGAATCAATTTTCAGTCTGTCAAAAACAGACGGTTGTTACCATTGTAGTAATTTTCATCCAGTGGTTATAGAAATGTATAGGTATTCATTTCATTTTACTAAGGTAGTTATTTAAATACTTTAACTGCTTCCTTAAGACTTCGGGTTACTTTGAAACTTTGTAAGGTAAAATTTTGTTTCTTCTATGCCTTGTGTGTATGTAGGCCTAAGAATTATATTTTATGACTTTAGTTTTTGATTTAGCTATTTACTGGATGGTGATTCTTTTATATGTGTGATAATGGGCTACTTTCACATTTTTAAATCTTATACTGTACTGTAATGTTTATTTTCGGGTTGCTTCGGTTTGCTCGGTATGAGTCAAAAAAATTCATTATTTTTCATTTTCCCGGCACGTAATAGTGGCCTATTATTTAAATTTCGTATGACCTCGACGTATGTACTCGAAATTTATTTTCTTGGTCACTTGACCATATTATATATTTTTGTTAAATATACTTACACATCAATTTTTTAACATGACTTTTATTTATTGAAATGGCTACCTACAAGAATAATAAATCAATTATGTATATTCGTTCTATGTTCTTCAACATCAACATTTATTTCTCTTGAGGTAGCCGAGCCTTTAATGGTTTTATGAGGAACGGCTGAACCGGTTTTTAAATAAAATTTTTCAAATACATCATTTTATGCAATTTTTTCCACCTATTTAAACCTACCTGCCTACCAGCTATCCCATTATGTGTAAAAAACTGATCATTCTTAATTACGTTTCCTAGGGTTCTTTTTTTACCAATTCCATTCAAGTTGCTGCATATCATTTAATTTACTAATTTGATTAAATTAATTCCAGTCCGGCCCTGTCGAGCTCCAACTTGCGATTTATTCACAACATTTTTGACACATAGGGCGCGTGCGCGAAATATGAGGAAAGAATGAAAAAGTCAAATCTGGCTTCATTCAAATTAACAGAGTTAAATAACTGATTCGTTGTACGGTATAAACTGTGATTGGAGCTGCATAATTCTTACAACACTAATTATCATTTAAAAATATTAACAAGTTCCAACCGTCAGATTTTGTTTATTCAACTTCAAGAACTTAATTCTCAAGGTTGATTTCTCGTTTCTTTTTTTGTCTGGAGCCGAGGCAAGTTTAGGTCTTGAAAAATGCACCATATGAAATATTATACTGTAATTCCTTTCTTGTGTTACGAGATTGCTTTTAAAGGTAGACAAAGCTTCTTATTGGTATAGTTTACTGAAGGAATAAAATAAGTATAGGTAGGAGAGAAATATGATACTTTAAAGGTGTTAAAAGCACATTTTGTTACGAGGGAAATTTAAAAAACTGCACAAGAGAAGAGAATAGAGAGATATTGGCTTACAAAACATTGCTCGACTATAAAACACATGGTGAAATAAAGCTTATCATTGGTATCTCGTAAAAGGTAAGGGATACAGCGAGGCCTTAATTGTAGCAAAGTTAGGTATTTTAGAGCTTAATTATTGGTTGTTAAGAAATTCATAAATTTCAGACACTTTCTGAAAAATTCGTAAAAAAACGAAATTATGCCTTTTGTGTTTTTACCTTTTTTGGCCATAGTAGATTAGAGATTACTTTAATAAAAGGACGAAAGAACTGCCAGTACTGAATACACTTATTAACACTCTTAAAAATATAAAATTGGACTCTGTTATCCTGCTCATTGGTATAAAATCAAAATATTACCTTCAGATCAATGTGATACTTGTAATGTTAAGTGTGACCTAGATCATATATTCTATCATTGTAATAAATATATAGCTGAGACCAACAACCAGTATAACGTTTTAATAATAGAGTGTAAAGCAGTTTGTCCTTTTAATATCCTTAATCTTTTAGCCCTAGAGAGTATAAAGGTGAATAATGCATTGATTTTTTTTTGAACAGAATAAACTTAAAACTATAAATTACTTTTATGTAGAATTGATGCCTTTTGATAGTAGGCAGTAGGTTAGTCTTACCCAATTTTTATCCTTATGTTTCTTCCTCTTTAAGTGGTCTTTTTCGTGTGTTTAAAGTAAAAAGTCGCCCTGATCGACCCCAGTGGCGTGAAGTGTGTGTCCCTGTCAAATATGTAATAGGTTTAGCTTGCATTTACCCTCTATTATTAGTATGATAAATAATTAGAATAAAAAAATACAAGACTTCTCTTTTTTTAAATTAACACTTTGTGACTGGCTGAATGGCTGATTAGCCTGTTGCCATTAAAGATAAAAAAAATTGGACTCTATTTATTATCTCAAGAATAATAAAAAGTTAAAGAGGGTTGTTAAGTGTATTCTTCAAAATAAAGATCATTTTGTAAACGTGCCTAATTAGTTGTTTTCTTTAAACTACTTTTTTCAATTAACTGTTTTATTATTATACGTTAAACTACGGATTAAAAATATAAACTGAAAACTCAGATAATAAGAAAAAAAATCAGAATAAATGTTTACTGATTATTTTAATTTTATAAACTTTCACTTTTAATAGCCGATCACTATACCACTAAGAAAAGTCATTTTATACACCATAAAACAATAAAATCTATAAGCACGTTAATAAGAAATTTAGAGTAAACCAATATTTCTTAAAATATTGACCCTTTTTGCAGGCTTAAAAAACAATTTCTAACTTAACTTAGTGGGACCTAATCGACGTCAGTAGTCTTTCATAATATTTTGTTCACGTAATTTACAGAAACTCTGTGCGTTATAGTAAAAAATTGTATGTATTTACAGAGATTCAAGTAAGTTGGCTGCATATGTTAACAAAGAAAACTTATTCTTTATAAAAAGTTCTGCATGGTCCAAAAACCTTAAATGCAACCCTTAGATGTCAAAATTTATCAGTCGTATACGAGGTTTGTTAAAAAATGTGTTTTTTGCTCCAGAGTAAATATATCCAATATCGAAAGTTATTATAAAAAAATATGTTTAGAAATAACTTTTTTAAATATTTAACAATATTTATTTACATTAAAAAACATTTTTTTCGACATTTTATTTGTAATAATATTAAAAATGTAAATTAACACCTTAATTCATAATTAATATTGGATAAATTGTCGTTTTTTAAACGTTATATTTAAAGTAGGCTCTGAGAACTGTCAAAATATCGAAAAAAGCGACGTTAACAAGGACAGTTTCCAGCCAATGATGAATGATACGAATCCCCTTTTTAGGTTAACAACTCGCGGCCAGTATTTCTTTAAAATAAACGTGTGGTCCGGATTGTTGTTTCTGCTTTTTAAATAATAAAATAAGTCGTTTTCTTGATAACCTTTCAAGAGGATGATGTCCCAAGTCACAGCAGATTAGATATACTTCGATAAATTGAAAATACTTTCAATGGAAAAGTTTTTCATCATTTTTCGGAAATCTCTTGGCCTCTGCGGTCTCCAGATTTAATCTCATCGATTTTTTTTGTGGGATTATTTAAAGCAAAAGGTTTACCTCAAGATGTGGACAATTTAGAAAGAATAACTACAGAAGAGGTTCGTAGTATAACTCCCCGTATGGTTCGAAATGTCTAAAGAGAATTTTATAATATATCGGTTACATTTGATGTACAGAAATAGAGGATACGTGAAGGCATTGGTAAATTGAGAATAGAAATTATTCATTAGTATTTATTATAACAAAATAATTATTGTACATACAATCTGTTATTTATCTAAATGCATCGTTACAATGTTACAAACTTATGATTAAGTAATTGAAGGGTTATCTGTGTTCAATAAAAATTAGAAGATAATTCTTTTGATCTCAGTAGGTTTTTACATAAAAGTTTATTTGGAATTGTTCCATCAAATTTATAATTATTAAATGTATGCATTAATGTGCAAACTTACATTTTCAACATCAAGAGAAGATGCCGAAAAAAATGTTTTTTAATGTAAATAAATAATGTTGAGTATTTTTACATTATTTTCTTTATTTTAATTTTTGATATTGTCAAAAGCAAAAAACATATTTTTTGACAAACCTCATATAAGACTAATAAATTTTGACATCTCATGGTTGCATTTATAGTTTTGGACCATGCAGAACTTTTTATAAAAAATAACTTTTTTTCGTAAGCTGAATAATAAAAAAGTTTCACATATGCCGCCAACTTCCGTAGATATTTATGACATAAGGGTTATTAAGGAGTACGGTAAGAAAATAACGAATTTCGAAAAATAGGTAATTGAGACGGATAACTGCTTTTTTGTTATTCGCGTCGGTCTTTTTTTTTTAAATATATTAACGTTAATTTATTTCAAAAATAAATTACTGCTCCGGTTAGTATTTTTTAAAACTAGTATTAATAAACCGTTCTATAGGAATCACGCGAAGCTAAGACGTACAGTAAGGATCATCAAATCTTGGGCAATTCATTTTCTCTTTCGTAAAATAGGCTTATGCCACCTTCTACTGAATATAAATACCTATTGAAAAACCTAATAAAGAAACAGGTGTCCGTTGTCAAGGCCGTAGCCAGTGGGGGGGGGTCAGGGAGTCAGAACCCCCCCCGAAATTTTCACAAAAAGAAAAAAACTATGAATACAGAGAAGTACTACAGATTTCTTAATATTATAATATTAAGAAATCTGGCCTACTAGAGTGAATAATTTTGGTAATCCTAGGTTTTGAGGCGGAAAACAAAACATTGAGTACAAACGCGTGCGGGCAGCGATGTTCAGTTTTAGTTTGAGAGTATCGTAGGTTGCAGCGCAAGGATCGCGGTTTTACAATCTGAGTTGCAGTATCTTTTAATATTATACAGGGTAACCCAACGAAAAGCTTGCATCCCTATTTGTGACTCTCCTGGTATATTTTGAAAAAAACTTTCGGACATGTCAATTTTGATTTCTTCATCTATAGCCGTACAATACAAGGTGGGTCCAAAAAGAAGTTATTGCGTTGTACTTTAGATTTTTAAATGGATACCTCCATTTTTTTTTTTTAGTTCTCCAAAAACTTTATAACTTTTGTTAATAAAGTTTATACCTATCTTCAATCGTTGTAAAGCTATTTACAATTATAATAAAATTCCAGAAAAAGTGATAGTAAGGAAATATATCGTAAAAATATAAATTAATTAGTTTCCATAGTAACAAGACTTTAAAATTAAAAACAACCCTCCTAGAATTAAAAAAAAAGCAACCTACAGTCATACGCAAATTAAAGGTAAAGTAAAAATTAATTTTCTATTAAGTAGGTGGTAATAAATGCTGAAAGTGTTGTCCATTTACCTCCATGGAACAATAAATATTTTTTTCATATGTATTTCTCAAATTTTCAAGCATGTATGAAATTATTTTTCTACGTTCAGCCGTAATCCGCTCCCGAAGATCTTAAATAGAATCTAACTTCGTACTAAAATCTTTACTTTTCAAATAACCCCAAAGAAAGTAATCTAAAGAACTTAAGTCCGGAGATCTCGGCGATCACTCAATGGGGCCTCGTCTGCCGATCCATTGATTCGGAAAATGCGTGTCCAAAAACTATCGTACTGAAGCCACGTAGTGCGGTGGTGCACCATCTTGTTGGAAATAAATATCATTTTCATTAGAATTAACGCTATTTTCTATTATTTCGGTAATTCGTGGTTCTCTTGTATTTTCTAACATGTCCAAGTACGTCTTGCTCGTCAAGTTTCTAGGAATAAAGGAAGGTCCTACAATATGATTTACGAAAATGCCGGCCCACGCATTTATTTTTTCAGGAGATTTCGGTTGTACCTCTCGAAACAGATGTGGATTTGAGTCACTCCAATATCGACAATTATTTCTATTTACATCACCATGTAAATAGACCGTACACTCATCCGAGAAACAAATATTAAATAACATGATTGCATTGTTGATTAAAAGTTGGGACACAATCGTCTTCATGAAGCTCATGGACAAGTTTTGTCTTATACGGGTGAAATTAATTGTCTTTCAAAATTATCTGTGCTGTTAAGCATGTAAATCCTAAAGAAGTAGCCAGTCCACGAGTGCCTTGGGTGTCGTCAAGTGCTACGTGTTCCATCACTGATAATTTTGCGACTTCATTTCTAACTGGTCGATTTTTTAATGGCGATTACGGCGAATATTAGATAAAGATCCAGTTTCTTCAAATTTTCTCATTAATTAGCCACATCCCAAGCAGCAATTTTAGTCGTTGCTACCACGCCGCGACTATTGTTGGGAACTCTAAAGTTGTGATTACTAGTGACGGGAACGTTGTCGCTACGATCCCATTACGTGCCTACGACCAAAATGGGGAACATTTTGAAGGTGATAATTTCGTAAAATTTACTACCTTGGAACTTATACCGATACGTCGCACTTACGTTCCAACTACGTGGCGGGGACGTAGCGCCGTGATCACCGCTACCCAAGCCGCTACTTTATAAAATTTGTTCCTGTCTACTTTACTTGGCGTATTTGCTTTTTCTTTGTCTTACATATTCAGAAACAGTTTAATAGCATCTTCGGTCGTTATTCAGCCTCCTTAACTATAATGGAAGTAATATTTTTATGTTTAAGTAAATATTTGCTTGTAGGGATACAAAAAAACTTTGCTGATTCACGAGCTGCGAGTACATAAAAATTCAAAACGATTTAAATTTTTTTGTGAAATGTGATGTCAATAGATTTATAAAAACAACGCGCCCTCTCAAAACATATTTTTTTAGCACTTTTTTTTCGGGCAGGCAATGATAAAAATCTATAAATTTCATTAAAAATGTTTTTTTTACATTTCTTTTAATTATTTGATTTTAGTTTCGCTTTTATTTATGTTTTTTAAAATTTTTTGACGACTTCATAATTGTAATACCATAAGCAAATTAAAATAAATGTAATGGCGTCCTACATTTTGTCAGTAAATATGGCGCCTTTTTACATAAATTCTTTCTAAGTGGTATTTACTACATATGTGTTTGAAAGATTTGCCACTTTACTGTTAGTAGCGGCCACTACACTTTTATCACTTTAAAGTCATTATTACCATTAGGTGGAATATTTGTTGTAAATATTTCAAACTATATAATCGCGATAACTACACTACCATCTCAAAATTCCCGAAGCCACGATAAAGTTCCCATTGTCACTATCAAGTTCCAATTGGAACTTTAACCTATAATTAATTTGTGCATTGTAGCGTTTTGTGCGGGCTGCATGTATTTTAACCGTCACAAAAAGCCATAAACTGTTCGAACACCAAGAAGTACTCTAACGATTTGCTGCCGACAACGGGTAAATATTTTCGTCTCTATAAAGTGACCCTTACATTAACGTGATTTTGTTAAATAATTGGAACTTTTTAGTAATTTTAGAACAGAGTGGGAAGTAAAAATTACTGTAAAGTAGTTTTCGTGAGTAGCAAGGGACTTAATTTTACCTTAAATATTACTACATAGTACCACAACTTTGAAGGAATTTTAAAAGTAGCAACGACATCGTAGTTACTTTTAACGCTACCATAAAGTAATAAAAACTTTAAAGTGATTTACCGGTAACAGAACAAAGTTACTAGGACCATCGAATATTACTTTAAGATCTTTGCTACTTTAAAGTTATTTTACATAGTAACAGTCTCGTACCAAAAACTTCAAAAGCTACCTAGAAGTACTGAAACTATTAGGTTCCAAATCGTAGTAATAATAACTACAAAATTACCAAAAAAGTCTAAATAAGAGTAGGAAAAACTTTAAAGTCATTTTTTTAGTGATAATTACGTAAAAACAACTTATTCGAAGTTCCGATCTCGGTTTCCGCTACTTTGATGCTGCTTGGGATACTCATCATTAATATGTTTGTCTGAATGTAAGGCATTAAAAAACCGGACAGTAGCTTTTGTAATGCCCCCATTTTAATAATAGAGTATTATTATTTTTACCCCTTCTTGAACTGAATAAATTATTGTTTAATATTTATCAGAACTAGGTGAGTTTACAATTTGAAATCAAAGACAAAGTTTTCCTATGACATATGATGACACTGATGCTATATGTTTTCTTGATGGTATCCATGATTATTATTTTTAGCCATGCAATCGATTATTTTCAGTATTGAATTAAGTTGGTCAAATTTTAACATAAACTTAAATAACTTTACAACGATTAAAGATAGGTATAATTTTTATTAACAAAAGTTACTAAAAACGTCATAGAGAATCCAAAATTTTTAAAAAAATTTGGGGGTTTAATTTAAAAATCTTAAGTGTAATGCAATATCTTATTTTTGGACCACCCTGTATTGTACGGCTATAGATAAAAATGCTCCCCCATAGAAATCAAAATTGACGTGTCCGAGCGTTTTTACCAAAATATACCAGGAGTCACAAATAAGGGTGCGATACCCCTGACACAAAAGGCTAACCCCCCCCAAAAATTATTCCTGGCTACGGCTTTGTCCGTTGTCAGTGTCTAAAAATATATTTTTTTAAATGCCAAACTTAAAAAGTATTAATTATTTATTATATTGAGCAGAGATGTTAGAAAGGGATGTGGCGGAAAAGCTTAAACCCCAAAGAGTATTATTCTTTTGTTCAAAAATGGCAGAAAAACACTCCTTTGAGAAAAAAGTTGAAAGTGGTCACCCCAAACTATCGAATCAAGAACAAGACAATAATTTAGTTAGTGTTTTGAGAAACCAACCATTTAAATCTGTTGTTACAGCAAAAACGAAAAGCAATTTCTGAGCGTCGCACACAGGCGAAAATCGGGGAAAAGCCGGCCATAAATAGTAGTAGTGCTGATATGAATCACAAACATGTTTAATCGTAAGAAAATGTTAAAACTAAGATAACACGTTCATTTAAACATTTTTCAAAGCCCCCCCCCTCCCCTTGGGTTCATTTATTGCATTACATAAGCGCTGTGTAAGTACCCATTTCCTTAAAAAAAATAAAACTCTATGAAAAATGTTACTATTATTATTAGACTCTATTATTTTAACAATTTAAGCAGTTAAGAGTTTAAAATTCATAATAAGAGCGTTTATTTCGGCTCGAATTGAAGTTGGATTGAGGCACAAACAGAGAGAGAGGTAAACCATTTTAACATAATTGTAGGATTGAGATAGTTAATCCTAAATTTTTTTCCAAATTGACTTGCCTTTGTCACTGTTGAGTGCCTCAATCCGACTTCAATCCGCGCTGAAATAAACGTTTTTTGACTAAACTTTTTTTGAAATAAATTCCAAAAATGACAAGACTTTTGATATACCTGAGGTTAATAAAATTGCTTATTATAAATTAAATAAAGTTGTGATTTGTTTCTTTTTGTTCTATTTAATTTTATAATAATTTTTGTTGTAAAAATAAGAGCAATTTAAAATACATGTTAAGATAATATATTTAAGTATGTAAAGTATATCAGACCTCACTTAACAATAACTTTGTAATAATAATAAGCCTAACCTATCTAATAATTAAAATCAATCAATATCTTCACTATCACTTTCATCAGCAGAAACTGTTGGTTCATAAAAAAATGCCAAAACTTTTTGAAGGGTACTGTTTAAGTTTTTTAGCAGATGTTTTTTTCATATTGGAGATTAAAGGATCAGAAGATTTTAAAAAAGATTACAAAATATATCCTCCATGTTTTGTTTTCTTGAAAACTTCCGTGCATGAAATTCTCTGAATCTTTTAATACCTTTGTTTCTTGTTTCCCCTGGGCTTCCTCGCCAAGTTTCCCAATTGGAACCATAAAATATGATATTTATCAGAACTGTGCATTAAGATTTTATGGATGGAAGTTGGCAATTGTACCACGGATACAATTCTACAAATTTTCTGGCCGTCTCATGACAGTAGTCCTTAAAACTATCAATTTTATATGAAAACCACTAGAAATTGTTAATAAAATTACATGGCAATTTTTTTATTTCTCTATTTAATTTTCTATAAAATAATGTTTCATTTATAAAAATTGATTTATTCTTCAAGTTAGTAGGAGAAAATTATTTGTTGCGTTTGGGACCTACATTTTATACGAATTTGGACCCAGACCATAAATCTTTAAAATATTTTCTCGTCAAGATCAAAAATTTCGCAGCAACTTAAGATGGGATCTTACAAAGGACTTATTAAACAATAATTTAAAGCTAATTTAAATGCGGGAAATTACGGGAAATCATACTTTTACTTTAGCAAAAAGTGAAAAATTGAAATTAAAAAAATAATTAATTGTTAACTTTTCAGAACACCAGTATAAAAAACGTAAAGAAATATTTTAAATAAATATTATTTTTAATATTCTACTTACCACCAGCAATAGGCTCCATAGTTACTTTACAAAATTTTCACCCACACTTTGCCGGAAAACTGAATATAAATTACTAATTTTCACAGGCGCTTTTGAATCACAATGAAATAGTCTCCACGAACATCAGCTTTCAACTAAAATATTTCTGCAAGTGACAAGACTAAAAATAAAAGGGTGATTGTTTATTATACCCAGGTAACTAGATAATGAAATTATACTCAGAATAGGCCTTAATTGCGAAGTTGGTATTTCCGATTTATGGCCGGGTTTTCCCCGAATTTCGCTTGTGTGCGTCGGTTAGAACGGCACGGCAAAAAATAAGGCAAATATCCGAATTTTGCTGCCACCCGGCAGCCTTAAAACCGCAAATAAAGAACAATGCACCGATAAATGTGTGTCATTCGTGCTACAATTGGATACTTAAGGTATACAGGCCTCAAGGAACACGATTTGATGAAAAATATACCCAAAAGGACAGAAGTAGTGGGCAATTTTCGGTAAATGTTTGGAGGTGGCTGAGTGCACAAGGACTTGAACTATGTTATTTTATTGAAGGAAGGTTCAATGCGGAGGTATATATAGATCTACTACAGAATATCTTGCTTCCTTCTGTACTGGATCGATTTCCGAACAGAAATTTTATCTTTAAGCAAGATAAGTGTCCCGTTCATACGGCCCGGCAAGTCGATAAATGAATGGAAGAGCAGCCTTCGGGTTTTACCGTGGCCCGCACGCAGCCCGGATTTAGATGTTATAGAAAATGTTTGGGGCTTAGCGGTTTAAAAAACTAAAAAAAGGAAAATGTAAACGAACTTAAGGATAAAATTTTGGAATGAGTTGAGGGAAAACCGGACTACTCCCCGGGGTTTAGTCCATTTGATGCCTTGAAGGGTAATCTTTGTCTTGGAAAAAAACGGGGCCGCAATAAAATATTAAATTTGTTTAGAAGGATATTTAAGTTTGTATGAATTTACTAAATTGTAAATTAATTTGTTAGTTTTTATAAAATATAAAATATTTTCTTTGACCTATTGCTTTATTTATAGTAATTAAAAGTAAAACAAGGTAAAAAAGAGCGATTTACAAAAATTAGCAGAAAAGTAAAATGGAAAATTTTTTGCCCAAGTTTAATGGCCGTCCCCCGCCAGCAGTTTTTTGTCATGCATATATTTAGTAACTGAGTTTTTTTTGAAGAGTTTTTAATGAATTAGGCTTACCCAAAAACAACATTTTCTATTAAATAATTTATTTTGGCCCCCAAAAAATACACTCATCGTTTTTTTCCCTCGACTCTCCAAATGCAATACAAATTTTTGTTTTTTTCCCAAAATGCTATAAAATATATTTTAATTTTGTAATTTAGGACATTGGTTTTAAAATTTTTTTCAGGGTTTTTTTTTTTTAGAAAATATTAAAAATATTCCAGATTTATTTTTGCATTTTTTAATTTTTTTTTTAACTTTAAAGTACTTAAATTTTAAAATATACCTTTTATTTTATAATAAATTTTTAAAATTAAAAAAAAACTTAAAAAATTTAATTTGGTCTAGTTTTTTTTTTAATAAAAATATTAAACATTTAGTAGATATTACTATCTT
>JAHBCN010023782.1:0-12332 GCA_019359885.1 Listronotus oregonensis | reverse complement strand
AAAATAGTCAACACGTATTGAGAATATAAGTCTTATAACTGGATATGTATTAATTTGGTAGTTGGTAATAAAATATATATACAAAAAATATAAAATTAAATGTCAGATTACCTTGTAAAAACAGTAGCTGCAATCATCTGCTGTTGTAATCCCAAACAACACTAAACTTGTCTATATTGTATGTATTTTTGGAAACAATCACCAGAAAAAAACTGCTAAAAAAAAGTTCTTCTATTAGATAAACACAGCACAAACCAACATTTGTGAACGATTTAAGCTGAAAATATAATTTTTACATTCTGTTGATTTTAGGAGTTATCTCAAAACCACAAAAAGACGATAACTCTTTTAACTGTTATTTTATGCAATTGAATCATAAAAAAATTAATATGTATTTAATATATATATAAAAGTTTAAGGAATGTAGCAAAGTAATTTTTTACGATATTTCACACACATTATAGAAAAATAATATGGTTAAAATAATATTTGAAACAGGTGCATAGGTGTCTTAGGTTCTCAAGCTAAAAAACGTAATTGTTATCAAAATTTATAAGTTTAAAATGTAAAAAGTAGATTTGTTTTTAAAAATTAAGTAAGCCTTTTTAAATAGGTAAAATAAGCAACAAGGATTCTTTTAAAAAAATATATGTCCAAAAATTTTCATAAAATAAATGCAATGGAAAATTAGAAGTTTATTCGCTTATTTCCAAATAACAGCACTGTTTTTCCAAATAACAGTATTTTAAATAACAGCTCTGTATTTTCAAATAACAGCCCTGTATTTCCAAATAACGGCACCGTTTTTCTAATAACGGCACTGTATTTCCAAATGACGGCACCGTTTTTAAATAACGGCACCGTTTTTCTAATAACGGCACTGTATTTTCAAATAACGGCACCGTTTTCGAAAAACGGCGCAACCGTATTTTCAAATAACGGCACTGTATTTCCAAATATCGGCACTGTATTTTCAAATAACGGCACCGTTTTTCGAAAAACGGCACTGTATTTTCAAATAACGGCCCCGTTTTTATCAGATACGCTTAAGATATGTAAATAAGGCTTATCAACGTCCCGTGACCTTGAGGGGGCAACCTTTTATGTCGCGGGACACGGTACACGGGACATCTGTTCTATGACGTCATCGTGGTTTGTCTCTTTCTCTCTCTTTAAGGTGTTATCTTGTCTTCCTTCCCCCTTTTCTCTCCAGGCGAGTCTGGGTCGCTAGCGACGTTGCCCCCCTCAAGGTCACGGGACGTTGAGGGGGTTAAAAATAGGCTGAAATTTTTAGTGTATTATATATATGTCTTTAACACCCATGGTATTATTTAAGTTGTTTTTGGCAAATTACTATTTAATTATTCATTTAAATAGGTACTATACTGAGTGTTTTAAACATATATTTTAACAAAAGATATAAAAATTATACAGGTTGTACCATATTGCTTTTTAAAAATATGTCTTTAACATATTGGTATTTTCTAATTTATATATATATATATATATATATATATATAAATATATATATATATATATATATATATATATATATATATATATATATATATATATATATATATATATATATATATATATATTTATATATATATATATATATATATATATATATATATATATATATATATATATATATATATATATATATATATATATATATATATATATATATATATATATATATATATATATATATATATATATATATATATATATATATATACGTCCCACAGAGCCGGTGATTAGTCGTGGGCCTTACATGTTAGGTTTGACGTTTGCCAAGTGACAGACTCTTTAACAAGATGCTATTTAAGAAGGCGTTAAATGGGCTTGATGTTTTAATGCAATATACAGGGTGTTATTATATTTTAAATTCGTTGGTATTATAACGTTAATATAGATAACTATGTTATTCAGTTATTTATCCTAGCTGTATACAAGTATGTAAAGCTATACTGGGTGTTGTTTAACTATTCGCTATTAAGAGGTTAAATATTATGAATTTTTAATGTATAGCTTCAACACATTGGTATTTTCTAATTTGTTTTGTCAAATGACTATTATTTAAATAGGTACTATGCTGGTCGTTTTAAACATAATGGGGATGTATACCGGTTGTGCCATTTAAACGGTTAAATATTTTAGACATGTTTATCTTTTAGATTTGCCAAATATTGTGTACCGATTGACTACGGTTTGAATCTGATACATACTGTTAAATCTGTTGATCGATGCGTATCGACCTGTACTTGTTGATAAATGAATCTTGGTAAGTGACACTTATTTAATGTTTGAAACAATACTGATTAGTTCTCCCCACTATAATAGGATTCAAACGTCTTATTAAGGATTTTAGAGTCGTGGAGCAGTGGTAATCCTGCTTACAAAACAGGTAGTTTTTAGCTGAGAACCGACTTGATACAGTTTGAAAATACCTATTTGATTATATATTTAATAATAAGTTTTGGGTTATATTTAAGGTTCTGTCATTATCATCATCATCGGGGTTTTAACTATCTAGCGCTATACGTATACGGAATAATTTGCCAACCGCCATATTTTCCTGGTTCAAGCCCCTACATAGCCTTTATTTAATTATTTAACAATAACAAATGCTTTATAATACAACGTTTCCATATTTAACCAACATTATCATCATCGGGATGTACCTACCTAACGCTATCTATTATATACTACTACAAATACAGAATAATTCGTTAACCGTACACCGGAGCGTTGATTAATACATGAATTTGACAAGTGACACTTGCGTAATATCTTAAAATGTAGTTAGACTAAGATTCCTAAATAAATTATGCAACCAGCCACCAATGGCGTTTGCAGCGTCTGTTTATAATGTTCTGCTCTTAAGTCCCAGGCCTGGTGATTAAACACAGGGCCCCACATGTTAGGTTTGACATTTGACAGCTGACAGCCGCCATTTTTTTTTAACACATGCACAGTGCTCTAAAACAGTAGTAGCCTAAGATTCCTAATTATTTACGTCTCTTCTACTATACACAATTTAACCAATACTATTTAATATGCCCCGGTGGCCGCAGGGTTTAAGGCGTTGGAATCAGGACGAAGCGCTAGGTGGTTCGAATCCTGCATGAACTTTTTTTAATTATTTAATTAATTCATCGGATGACTAATGCTCAGTACGTTAATATACAGGGTCCTGCAGCTCACCTCCCGTCTTATGTAGCTCATTTATTATTCACTGTAAAATTTTCATATTTTGCAGACGTTATCTTTAACCTACGGTGCATTTTTGAAAAATAATTTTGGTTATACAGGGTGTCGCAAACAAGTGTGACGTCACGATGGTGCATTTTTTTAAATGGAACATTGTGTATTTTTTTATATATTTAGGTACCTCTTGTAGTCAACTTTTTTTCTCTAAAATTTTGTCAACATCGGTTCAGTAATTTCAGAGAAAAAAAATAAAATATTAAAAAAAACTGTTTTGCGCCATTGTATTTAAAAATGAATAAAAATACCCATAGGGCTTGAATAATAGAATTAAACAAGGAACTTATTAAGTAGGGTTATATCAGTCGCTTATGTCATGTTTGGTTAATTCGAACTGTACAGGGTGTCCAAAATTTAGTGTCAAACTCTTCAAATTTGAAAGCACTTTATTTTTATTATTTTAAATACGAGCCCCTGTATATTTTAGAATCGTTAGGTGTAGAATTAAAAAACAAACATTTTTTCTAATTATAACCCTATCGAAATTCCTAACACATTAAAAGTATTCGTTGAAAACTCATTTTTGCATGTATTTTAATAGTAATACCATTACATAAAAATGATAGGTGGCTATGAAAAACAATTTATTGACATTAGAGTTTCCTAATAACGTTAATTAATACCTAGAAATTGATTAAAGTTACATAAATGTTAGCCGAAAGTATTAAAAAATTAAAAATTAGGTTTATTTAACGTTTAAAGGTTTTTTAAATTAATTTAATTCAATTAATAAATAATAATAATGTACTCGAATTTTTATAATATGTCAAAATTAAAATTTTGTAAGTTAAATAAACTCCATTGTCAATAATTTGTTTTCATAGCCACCTATCATTTTTATTCAATGTTATTGCTATTAAAATAGATGCGAAAATGAGTTTTCAACAAGTAACTTTTTAATGTATCAGGAACAGGTAAATTTATAATAAAAAAAATGTTTGTTTTTTTAATTCTACATCTAACGACACAAAAATATACGGGGGTTCGTATTTAAAATAAGAAAAATAAAGTGCTTTAAATTTGAAGAGTTTGACACCTAAATTTTGGACACCAATTTTTGTCAATTGAAGCCAAACGTGACATAAGCTTTGATAAAACTAAAAAATTAGCAAGTTCTGGTTTAATTCTATTGAGAAAAAACCCTATGAATTATTTTATTCATTTTTAAATACAATGGTGCAAAACATTATTTTTTATATTTTATTTTTTTCTCTGAGTGCAGACCGTGATGACTAAGAACGGAAAGTTGACACAAGAAGATACCTAAATATATAAAAAATTTTGTGTTCCATTTAAAGATGCACCATCATGCCGTCACACTTTTGCGACCTGTTATGGTTCAAAATATTTTCTGAAATGCACACCGTAGGTTAGGCGTCGAAATATGAAGATTTTGGTGGATAATAAATGAGCTACATAAGACGGGAGTGGCACTATACCTTTACCCTACGTTTCCTAAATAGTGACGTCAGAGATTCAAGATGGCTGGTGACGTTTGACATTTGACAGGTGGCAGATGACAGGTGACTTTGACAGATGACATTTGACAGATGACACACATGCGCAATACTCTAAAATAGGCGTAGCCCAAGATTCCTAAATAATGGCGTCATGGACCGGAAGTCGGCCTGTCTGCCTGAAGCGTCGCATAGTCTACTGTCGCGTTTTGGAAACGATTCTTTGAGTTTTATTTATGAAAAAAGTAATCGAAAGTAAACCTAAAAATACATTAATGAACCATCAGTATATATGGAGACAGTTTCTGGATTTTATTAAAGGAAGGAATTATAGTTTAAACGAACACTTCAATACCGATACTGGCAAATATTCTTACTGACTGGGCCTACAACATGAAAAAGAAAAATGGTGAGGATTATAAAGACTTTTACTGTGAAAACTATTTGGAATGTAACATCAAAACTATTGATGGAAAAATACCAGGACGAATATAATATTAAATTTAATCCTTTCACTGACACGAATTTAAAACAGCCCGCGAAGCAAAAAATGCCAAAAGAAAGCAGTTGCAGAAAAACCCCCAGAAAAGAAAAGAAAGCGGTGTATCACTAAAATACGAAGAGTTCAAAGCCTTACAAAAAAAGTTGGTAAAATATTACTTTATGGATTTTTGATTTCATGAATTTTTGCATACGGGGGTTTTTTGGGGCGCTGATCATGAATCTAAAATTAGTTTTTTCCGGCAACTTCCGGTTTTTGAGTTATAAGGCCTCCAAGTGAACTAACCTCAAAATTCTCCCTTCTTGAAACTGATTACCAACAAATGGGAACATACACTAATTAGGCACTTATACAGGGTGTTACTTAATGGTATGTCATAATTTGAAGGAGGCATTCCTGGATCGATTTTAAGTCGAAAAGTTCATATAAACGTGGGCCCTAAAATGCTTAGTTATTAAGATACAGGGTGTTAAAGTTTTATTTTATTTTCACTTTTTAATACATTTTTCAAAGACGGTTTGAGATATTAAACTGAATTTTTGGCACAGGATATTACGGCATAAAAACACACTTTTCAGATGTTCATTTAATTTTTTTTGCAACCAGTGGCGTAGCTATAGGCAATTTTCAAAACAATTTTACAAAAAATACTACGCCATTGACTTGGGAAAAAAATTATGATTTTATAATAATTGTATCAATCAATTATAAACAAAAATCCCTCTTTCATTTTTGCCGTAAAACTTACCGTTTGGGAGAAATCGTTAATTAAAAAAATGTCTTGTATTTAAAATTGCATCTTGAAAAATTATTATTGAAATAAATCAAGTTAGCTTTGCTCGTTGCCAGCGATTGTTGTTTTGTTGTTGTAAACATTATGACACTGACGTTAATTATCATTTCTTGATTGTGTTGAACTTTTATTTTCAATTTTAAATACATTTTTCAAATATTTATTTTTAAGCTATTTTCTTACAAACTAGTGAACAAAAAGCAATAACAATTAAATACAATACATACATAATTTACAAAAAATGTTGAAATGACCACCTCTCGCCTCTATGCAGGCTTCTGCTCTTCTTCTCATTGAATTACGAACCCTTTCAAAAATTCCATGCGTGTTTCGGATAGTTTCACATCCGTCAATAATTATATTTCTGAAATTCTTCTAATGTCACAATTGGTGTATGATAAACTAATGTTTTTAGGTGTCCCCACAAATAAAAATCTAGGCTGTCCAGGTCAGGCGATCTAGGTGGCCCAAATTGTGGTCCTCCACGGCCTATCCAATGATTTTGGTAGGCTCTATTTAAATGCTCACGAGCCAATATGCTAAAGTGGGCGGGAGCGCCATCATGCATAAACCAAAGTTGTTGCCGTAACTGAAGAGAACATTTTCAGAAGCAAAGGCAAATCATTTTGGAGAAAATTACAGTAATCCTGTCCGTTAAGGCATCCTGGTAAAAAAAATGGTCCAATTAAATGGTCAGGATACGATACCGATCCAAACGTTCAGTGAAAATTGTTCCTGAAAATGTGTCTCTGTAATCGCATGAGGGTTTTCCTGGGCCAGTAATGATTGTTATGGAAATTGGTTTTTGCATTTCTTGAAAAATTTGCTTCGTCCGTAAACAATATTTTGGCATCAAAATGAGGATTTTCTGTTACTTTTTGGAGATACCATCTACAAAATTGCGTACGTGGTTCATAATCTCTAGGAAGCGTGCCTGAACCCTTTGTATAACGAAAAGGATATAACAAAGAATCTCTTAAAATCTCCCATACCGTCTTGTAGCAGATGTTTAATGCCATACCTATTTTTTCGCGTACTTGTGGTTGGATCCTCTTCGACTGCATGCAGGACAGCCTCCTCCACTGCCGGTGTTCTAACTGTACGGGGCGCTTCCCTCGGAAATATTAGCTTTAAAACTGCCAGATTCAGTCAGACGACGATGAATGTTTATAAATGTTTCGTCTATCTGGGAGAGCGCGATTAGGATACCTTTCTTGATACAAACGCCGCGCCTCCACAGCATTACTATTAGCTAGACCATAAAATGCATTTGTGTCATTTCCAAATTAGAATAATTTACCATTTTTTTTAACTAGCAAAATGCACGTTTTAAGATCGAAGGAGAAATAAATACAAACTGTCAAGAATGATAATTAACGTCAGTGTCATAATGTTTACAACAACAAAACAACAATCGCTGGCAACGAGCAAAGCTAACTTGATTTATTTCAATAATAATTTTTTCAAGATGCAATTTGGGTACATAAGACATTTTTTTAATTAACGATTTCTCCCAAACGGTAAGTTTTACGGCAAAAATGAAAGAGGGATTTTTTGTTTATAATTGATTGATAATTATTATAAAACCATAATTTTTTCCCAAGTCAATGGCGTAGTATTTTTTGTAAAATTGTTTTGAAAATTCGTCATAGCTACGCCACTGGTTGCAAAAAAAAATTAAATGAACATCTGAAAAGTGCGTTTTTATGCCATAATATCCTGTGCCAAAATTCAGTTCAATATCTCAAACCGTCTTTGAAAAATGTATTAAAAAGTGAAAATAAAATAAAAGTTTAACACCCTGTATCTTAATAATAAAGCATTTTAGGGCCCACGTTTATATGAACTTTTCGACTTAAAAAATCGATCCAGGAATGCTTCCTTCAAATTATGACATACCATTAAGTAACACCCTGTATATTAAACAAATACACTAAAATTTAAAATAATTTGTGTCTATTTTAAGTAAAAATTATCTTAAATGAATCCATTTTTCTGTACCTTGTAAGAAGATATATGATGTATAACTGGTTGCCTGATTTATAATTATGTTGTCAAGATATAAAAAACTGGATTTATTTGAGGTGTTTTACTAAAAATAAGCAATAAACTTTTGTAAATTTTTAGTGTATTCGTTTATATATAAGTGCCCAATCAGTGTATGTTCCATTTTGAGGTATTAATCAGTTTCAAGAAGGAGGAATTTTGGAAATATGTTCAATTTGAGGTTAGTCCACTTGGAGGCCTCATAACTCAAAAACCAGGGGTTGCTGGAAAAATCTAATTTCAGATTCGTGATCAGCGCCCCAAAAAAACCCCTTATGCAAAAATTCATGAAAATCGGCGTGGTGTCCGTAAAGTAAAATTTTACCAAAAAGTTATTTTTTGTTTTATCGTATGAATTAGCATGGAGAGGAGGAGAGGGAGTCAAATGTTTTACTTCCTATTTCAAAGAAGACATTAATAACGTAGGGAAAAAAACTGGTAGAATGGAATACAATCCAATATTCGGAAAAAATAACGCAAGGAGGGATAAACGCGCTCAATCCAAGTGGCTGGTTAGAAACATTATTAACCCGGATTTTGCCCAGTAAGGTTATTTAGAAAGTTCTTGGAAACGAGAAAATATATAAATATTTCGATATTGTTCTTAATTGTTAATCCTTTCTGGAAATTGGGCAAGTGGTACAAGAACATCCCTGTCGGAAAAAACATGATCACTCAGTGAACCTCAACGGAGGCAAAAAAGTCAGGTTTGGCGACTGAAAAAGTTAAAATCACTAATCATTCACTCCGCGCAACAGCGGTTTTAAAATTAGTAAAACAAGGGATTAAAGAAAATACGCGGATAAAAATTACTGGACATTCAAACTCAAAGTCCATAAAGCCATATCTTCAACTGGATGAGGAACACCATTCAAATATAGTAGAAAAAAATTAGAGACAATGATAAAGCTAATCTTAATACAGAAACAGGTATACAGGTGTTTTTTTGGGCGCTGATTACAAATCTGAAAAAATATCTTTTCGACAACGTTTCGTTTCCGAGATCTTCATCATCAAAGTTGAAAATTAAACTAACCTCATTTTTACTATATTCTCCCTTCTTTTTGTACACAATTCTTGATTTTTACACTAAAGTGGCACACGATATTTTATAAACACCTTTTAAAACCTTGTATTTTTATTTATTTTACATCTTTTTTCCAATAAATTGCGAACATTGAAGTTCAAAGGCGCAGCCATATTTGCTTAAAAATAAAAGTGTAAAAAAGGTGTAAAATAAACATAAAAAAAGTTTTTAAAAGGTATTTGTGAAATATTGTGTGCCAATTTAGTGTAAAAATCAAGAATTTTGTGCAAAAAGAAGGAGGAATAGTGTAAATAAGGTTAGTTTGATTTTCAATTTTGATGATGAATATCTCGAAAACGAAACATTGCCAATTTTTTTTTTAGATGTGTAATCAGCGCCCCAGAAAACCGTACCAAAATTGTACTTCCTTTTATTCAATTAGAGGGACCTGTATATATTAAAATTTGCCTGGTCTGCCCAGTAATCAATAATTTTGATCCTTTAAAAGAAAGTACTAAATTATTAAATGAAATAAAAGTACCTAAATGTAAACCTTATTTCTTTTTAATAATTCACAGACATTGTGGAAATCATCTAAAAGATAGTTAAGATTGCCTTACTTTTCTCAGTAATATTTCCTATGAAATTTTCATTTTCTATTATTCATAATTGATATATTATTATTTATTCGGTTACCTAACGTTAGGTCTTATAAGAAGCATCTAATTTAAATATAAAAAATGCTTACCTAAAGTTAAAAAGACGGGTATGTTACCCTTGGATAAAACCATACAACCTCTAGTCATTTTGTTACGATATTATAAGTAACAAACAATAAACACAAAATTAAAGTCACAATTTAATAAACACTAATCACTAAAATAAGAAGGTTTTGATCAATCCAAAAAACGGTAATCCGGCTCTCATAAAATTATAATGTGTTGGCTAACTTCACACTGATTTATCAGTGTGTAAGTAGGCAACACATTAAATTATTTCGTGGAATTTTGTTATTGCGCAGAATCGGCGGGGCCAACTCTGACAGTTATTTTCATACTGGGCTGGACATTTTTTGATCGAATGGGCCATAGCATTGGGCTTCCATACACATTTAAACTTTCTTGGGCGTACCGAAATAATAATTTTAAATAAAAATTATATTTATGCCTACACAATTAATAATTTTAGCCTGGCCTAAATTACCATTAGTAATTTGATTAAATTAACTGACTGAATGATGCAATAAATGAGGGTGGGATAATAGAAATTGCTCGACGTAATCAGGATAGTGCTGACAAAATGAAAAGGATAACTTTTCTTTGACTTTCCTTTTTGCAGTGGTTTGATTTTCTTTACGTCGAGAAGAAATACGTTTGAAAGGATTTTACTAATAATATTTATTTATTTAATATGGTATCTGCATTGTAATAAAAGACATTTTTAAATTAAATCATTTAATTTTGGTTAGTTTTCTTTGGTAGAAGACATTTTACTTAACAACAGTTAATACATATACATGAAAAATAGTAATATATAAAAACTGAACAATAGGTATATTTCTTTCACAAAATTTGTTCAAATTACTTTGATGCGTCTTTCGGTTTTACGATCATTCTTAAAGAACTTTACAAGAAAACTTAATTTTTAAAATTCGACTATTTTAACATCCTATAAAAGTTCGAAATTATTTTTTTACTGCTAATATAAAATAAAAGATAATTAGGTACAAAAACTGACTGCCCCATCAATTTTATGGGTAAACCCATAGTCTGTATATTCGTACTAATATTTTTATTGGCTCTTGACTTCTTGATGGCAATAACTTCCAAGTAACCCATGTATTTTCCTTTTGGGGCATTAAACACTTGTTATACGACTCGAATGAGATTTTGTGATTCGAGTCACTTGAGGAATGAGTTATACTCGAGGTTTCGAGTCACTCACGTAAACTGTCTCTTGAGTTACAAGTTTGCAATTCGAGTAAGATTTCTTTTAGGGAACTACGAGATGCTAGTTCAAACCTGCCAGTCTCGGTTTGTACCGGCCCGGCATAGATAAGAAAAATAAAGTATAGAGTAGTGTAGTGACATCTAGTGGTAACTAAACCAACTCGTTTAGCCAAGTTGATTAGGTAACTCGAGTGCATAGAGACAGTTAAGTTTTTACTCGAGTGATTCGAGTAAAAACAGGGCTTGAGTCGCATTACTATTTTACACAAATTTTCCTTTTTTATCACCAAATAGGTGTTTATTGTCAATGCAATCATGCAGTTTTCAGCAAAGCCCATTTTTCTTTCAATACATAAAAAGGAATGTTTATGTTTTTTAAGTCTGTTTTAACAGCACTTCCGATTGTCTCATATAAACTGCTTCAAGGTCACCACGCTTAAAAAACCATTGTCTACTTTCTTTAACTAGAGCCATAGCAAAGAAAACTATAATAAAACTTCCTTTAAAATACGTTGTGGATTTCCCCAAGGCAATTCTTTAAATTTAGAAGGAATTTCAGAAAAAACGTATGATGATTTAATATCTCTTTCCAGGGGCAAAATTCTATACATATGCTTGAATTACAACAGTATTTTACGTCTGTGCCACATAAACGGCCGAGTGATGATCGGGTTGTTAAATTTAGCAATGGACTTAGCAATTGTTAAAAGTTAACAACGGTTTAGAATGTTTAACAAAACGTCATTGTCAGTGTTATTCAATGATTTTAGTAGGCAACCTGTCAAAATCTGACATTTTGTTAAACATTCTAAACCGTTGTTAACTTTAAACAATTGCTAAGTTTATTGCTAAATTATAAACGCGATCATCACTCGTCCGAAAGTCCAATTTCGTTTGGTCAATTTAAGCTTTTCTTGTTACGATATAACAAAATGTCTTTAAAAAAAATTATATAGATTTTAAAAAATGTTTCTTTAAAATCAGAGACATTACGGTTTGTATTTTGTTATTATTTAGTTAGGTTTAGCTCAAACTAATAGGATATAGTTTTTCATATGGTGGCAAATATTCATAGAGTCGGCAAAATAAGTCGTTAATAAGGTTAAAAATTTAAACATTTTTTACTGTAATTAAAATAAATATGCTTTAATAATAATTAATACAATTAATACATAAAATTACGCAAAATTTAACCGCCCCCGTCCATCAGATTTATTCAGTAACGTATCTCTTCCATTTTACTCAAAATGGGTTTATCCCTTTAAACTAATAGGCCTTTATC
>JAHBCN010023781.1:0-12342 GCA_019359885.1 Listronotus oregonensis | reverse complement strand
AAAAAAATTAGCGTTGGCTTTGTACAAATTATACGTGTTCATCTTATAAAGAAAACCAAACTAGCTAAACAAAAAAATAATAAAATACGTATATTTTGGTTCGACCTATGAAAAAAAAAATGTGTTTAGGTAAAATGAAACTTTCTCGTAGTTTTTTTCGTTATCATCGTGGATTGGAAAAAAAATTGACTTTTTTTAATAAACTCAGTATAGAACTAAGATAGAGAAAGTAAAACAACCCTAAAATAATATAAAAAAGGTTAGTCCAAAAACATACATTTTTTTATAAATCACTTTTCAATTAATTTAAATTAAAAAGTTCTAAAATAATAAGGCACTAATTCAACACCACAGGAGAAACACAGGGAATGTCAAATATTTAAAATTGAGTTAGCGTTGCTATTTACTAGAGAAACATTTATATTTTAGTACAGAGATATCTCTTGTAGAAGAACACGGCACAGTCCGTTAGTAGCCACGTCTAAAATATGAAACACTGTGAAAAAACAGGAAATGTCTATCGGAAAAATCACAAAAACAAGGAATATCGATATAAACCATCGGTTGTAATTTATAATAAAAAATCTGCAAGCTTGAAATTTAGGACGGCCCCAGAACTATTATGATAATTTACCTTATGCCGCCGAGAGAAACAAAAAACACAGTAAAATTGCGAAGGTAAAATCTCACTCATAATATACTACTTTTAGGTCAAAATAATTATTTTAAAACAAAACAAACCCAATACTACAACTATGATAGCTGACCTCGTGAATTTGAACCTTGGCCCTTTTTAGTTTAAAAATTCAGTTTTTTTTTTGAACATTCTTTATTTTGCGATAAAGAATTGCTTCGTTTAAGTTTTTTTGTGTATTGTGTTTATAAAAATGTACTTATGTAACTTATGGAATGCAGATAGATTAATAAAAAAAATTGACATATTTTAACTAATCCATTTTTAAGTTTAAAGACCTTAGAAAAACTTTAAAATCGATATATCTCGGAATTGATATTTTGTGACATTCTGTCATTTTCCCCTGTGGACTTTAAATGCTATTTTTCCTCTTTTATAAAAGACTATCATTAAAAAAATATACTGAATAAAAACGTTTCGGACCTTCCATTGTCTTTATTTAAATTTTTCACAACGTTTCGAACAGTAAGTATCTCCGATCGTTTTCAAGTGAATACTAAATATCTATGACTACGCCTTATACAGGGTGATTCATAAGGAAATGTCAATACTTCAGGTACGTATTCAGGGTCCAAAAATAAACATAAAAGTCTATACAAATATGGGCCCCCAAGGCCTTTTTATACAGTATGTCCACGGAAAAGGTGTTAAAGAGAAAAAAACTTTTTTATTTTTGATTTTATCGAAAAAAGCTACTCTTGATAAAAAATTTTGCTACTTCTAAGAGTAAGATTGGGATAGAAACATTTAACATATTTTATACGCGGTGTTCAGAAAATTGAAAAAACTTAAAATGGTACAAGAGTAAAGTGCATTTATTTGAGAAGATATGAAAATAAGTTACTAGGGAAAGTTCTTCAAAATTAAAAGGTAGTCTCTAATACCTATTTTCAAAAAAATCGGCCTACTTTTATTTATTTGTGATTAAATTTATTTTAATATCAATTTAAATTTTTATTATTAATTTATTATCATTTTTTTGCTGTTAAGTAAGCATTTAAAGCTGACCATACTGCGGCTAATGAATTTTAAAAGTGAAATATCAATAGAGCTTGTCACTATCAACGCCTACTAGTACAAAAATTTGGAATTAGTTAATTGATAATAAAATTTTATTTACAAATAAATAAAAATTGGTCGATTTTTTCGAAAATTGGTATTAGAGACTACCTTTTACGTTTGAAAAACTTTTTCCATTAACTTATTTCCATATCTTTGCAAATAAATACACTTTACTCTTGTACCATTTTAAGTTTTTTCAATTTTCTGAACACCGCGTATAAAATATGTTAAAAGTTTCTATCCCAATCTTACTCTAAGAAGTAGCAAAAATTTTTATCACAAGTAACTATTTTCGATAAAATTAAAAATAAATAAGTTTTTCCTATTCAAAACCTTTTCCGTGGACACACCAGTACGTCCACGGAAAAGGTGTTAAATAGTAAAAAAAAATTATTTCTAATTTTATCAAAAAAAGCTACTTTTGAAAAAAATCTACTTCTTAGAGTAAGATTGGGATAAAAACATTTAACAAATTTTATACGCCGTATTAAGAAAATTGAAAAAACTTTAAATGGTTCAACGGTCAAGTGCATTTATTTGAGAAAATATGGAAATAAGTTACTAGGAAAAGTTGTTCAAAAGTAAAAGATAGTTCCTAATATCAATTTTCAAAAAAATCGGTTTACTTTTATTAATTTGTGATAATTTTAATATTAAATAACTAATTCCAA
Source organism: Listronotus oregonensis (assembly GCA_019359885.1). Taxonomy (NCBI): domain Eukaryota; kingdom Metazoa; phylum Arthropoda; class Insecta; order Coleoptera; family Curculionidae; genus Listronotus; species Listronotus oregonensis. The sequence goes on along the minus strand of JAHBCN010023781.1, from coordinate 9,915 downwards.
ATTAACAACTCATTATTGTACTAGTAGGCGTTGATAGTGACAAGCTTTATTGACACTTCGCTTTTATAATTCATTAGCCGCAGTAACGTCAGCTTTAAATGCTTACTTAACAGCAAAAAATTTGATAAAATTGTTATTAAAAATTTAAATCGATTTTAAAATAAATTTAATCACAAATTAATAAAAGTAGGCCGATTTTTTCAAAAATTGGTATTAGAGACTACCTTTTAATTTTGAACAACTTTTTCTAATAACTTATTTCCATATCTTCTTAAATAAATGCACTTTACTCTTGTACCATTTTAAGTTTTTTCAATTTTTTGAACACCGCGTATAGAATATGTTAAATGTTTCTATCCCAATCTTACTTTAAGCAGTAGCAAAATTTTTTATCAAGAGTAGCTTTTTTCAATAAAATCAAAAATAAAAAAGTGTTTTCTCTTCAACACCTTTTCCATACTTGACATACTGTATTTAAACAATCACAACTTTTTGGTTCGGCACTGTATTACATTTTTAAGGAAATTAAATGAGTGTCTTATTATTTTTACGTCAAAAAGGTATACCTGTTAAAAGTCGATATGAACAACCGTTTCCGAGATATTTGGATTTAAAAAAAATACCACGCACGACATGCATCTTATTTTATTATAGCAAAATTTAAAAGAAAATAAACAAAATGTATAATTAAAAGATATGTATTTTTATTTAAAATAAAATTATTGTTCTTAAATTATGTTCAGCAAAACATAACAAAACATTTAAAAAAAATATAAATAAAAACTTTAACACACTGTATATCGGAAACGAAGGCTTGCGGACCCATATTTGTATAGACTTGTATGCTTATTTTTGGACCCTGAGTACGTACCTGAAGTATTGACATTTTCTCATGAATCACCCTGTATATCCTAACTGGGTAACTGATGCATAAAGCCACTGCCCATTTTTATTGTCTACTGAGCTTGACTTCTTTCCTGTTAGTGAGCAGAGATTGCCAAATGTTGTTGATATCTAAACTTGGTTTACTATTACCATGGGAATTGTTATTAATAATAGCAGCTTCTTTAAACTTTTGTTTCTTCCAGTGGGATTCTCTAAGAACAATCCCAGCATCTTTCCAATTAATATTATGATGTTTAGACCAAGCATGTTCTGCAACAGCGGGCTTTTTTGTCTCGCCCATTTGAGTATGTTTTTAATTTTCTTAATTCTAACTTCTAAAGGTCTCTTTTGTCTCCCCAATATTTAATCACTAAACTCACAGGGTATTTGCCCACATTCAAAGTACAAGGTTTTGTTTTACTAAGAAAACTTCTAAGGGTGTAGCGGGAAGAAAATGCTGTTTTGATGTCGTATTTTCTTGCTATCCTTTTTATTTTTATTTTTTGTTAAGTTTCTTGCATGTAAGGTGTAGTAAGAATCTTTATTTCTTGGTGTTGATTGGTATGTATAACTTGTCTTTTATTTCTAAAGTTTGAAATAATTGATTTTTAAACAAGTGTTTCGGTGTAGCCGTTCTGTTGCAGGTCTTTCTTGATATTATCAACTTCTTTATTTAACAAAATGTCAGTGCTGCATATTGTTTTGGCGCGATTATAGAGTGTTTTTATTATACTTTTTTCGTTGCGCCAGAATGATTAGACTCGAAATTCAAGTGTTGGTGTGAGTTGATTTTCTATATACTGATGTTTCAATTGTATTTCCGATCGCCTTACTAATACCCGAGAATAGCCACCATAAAGCGACATAAACCTCGGCACCTTTGATCTTAAGGGTACAAAAATTCATGACCTTAAAGGTGACGTATTTGACAGTTGGCCGGTCGGTACACTGAGAAAACTGTTTCTGTTGCAAAATAAAGCGTCCTACACTGAAAAAAATATCCTTAAGAAAAGTAATTTTAAAATTTGACTTATCAGAATTGACGCCGATTTTGATGATTTTTTGCATCCGGGGTTTTTAGGGTCACTGATCATGAATCTAAAGTCAAGTTTTTTCGGCAACATTTTGTTAGAGATATTTATCCTCAAACTGGAAAAATAACCTTCACCGATTTTAATTAATTTTTGCCACCCGGGGTTTTTGGGGTCGCTGATCACGAATCTAAAGTCATTTTTTAGCAAAGTTTTGTTATTGATATATTCATCATTAAACTTTAAAGGTTACCTGCGCCAATTTTGTTGATTTTTTACATCCTGGGGATTTTTGGTTTGCTAAAAATGAATCTAAAGTAATTTTTGTTTCGGCGACGTTTCGCTCTCGAGATCTTTGTCATCAGAGTTAAAAATCAGAAGTTTTAATACCTGTATTTTCCCTGCTTTTGCAAATAATTACAAATTGTGTGAAGGGGAAACACAGTAAAAGTTTGATTTTCAAGGTTTTGATTGATTTTGATGATAAATATCTCAAGAACGAAATGTTGCCGCAAAGAATTGATCACAAATTTGTGATCAGCGGCCTAGAAAACCCATAGATGCAAAAAATCATTAAAATCGTCATCTCCAATGATTATATAGAATTTAAACCAATAATAATAATAATAATAATAATAATAAAGGGTGATACAACTTTTTACTTTTATTTATTGTAAAACAAAATTCACTAATTCTACAAATTTTTTTAGAAGTGTTAAGAAAATCGTTTTTTTTTTACCAAAAAAAAAAGAAAACACGAACTAGAGAAGTGAGAAATAATAGGAATAATTAATGACACTTACATATTAAAAAAAATATTTCTACAAATATTAACAATATTTTACTTTTAGAGTATGTAACAAATAAAACCAAATGGTGAATGTTTAAAAATTTTATTAATACAACCGTCTTCATACACATATTAACAAATTTATTATTAAAGAAAATTACTCTTAACATCAGAATAAATTTTTTAATATACCATGTATTTATTTCATTAAATTGCTAAAAAAGTAACCTATAAAAATAATGTAGTAATGCTTATTCTATATATATTATACCTTTCATATGTGAGATAATATCCTAAGTTTCTAATATTTTTTATCCTTTTGAGTTTGACCCAAGTCTCGATTTGTATATTTAAGAGAATAAAAAAAATTCATTCTTATAAAGAGTTTAATAATATAGGACTGTGGAAAATTTGGACACTGATAATTAAAGTGTACATTTTTCATCAGATCAAAGAGTTGATGGGAAATTCCCTGTCCTGAACAAATACCTTCAAACACAGAATTAAAAATATTTTCCAATTCAAAAATAAATCGTATAAAATCATCCGGGGACACTGAAGTCCACCATAAATACCTTTTGTGCTGTCAAAAGCTTTAAAATGATTTAACAAGTTATTTATATCAAGCATTTCACATTGCTTTCCAAAATTTTTGCAAACTTCACAGTTGTGAATATGTACTGCTTTTTTTAAAAGATAACCACACACATATCGAAAAGCATTTTGGGTTGGAATATTTTCCTGTCTATAGTCATACTCGGGGAGAGAAATAGCTGGTGGTGGTTTTATTTCATCGTTATTTTGAAATATTTCGTTAAAATTTGCAGACTTTAGATCCATTAGTACTTGGTCTAAGTCATTTCTACAATTCATATTATTGGAGTGTAAAAAATTATGACAGAAAAGTTTTTTAAAAGCCCTCTGAAATTGAATAGGTGTAGGATTAACACTATTTCCCCCCTGTTGCCTAATACTTCCAAAGAAATTTTCTATGCAATCAGTATTAATGCGGCGCGTTTTTAGATACATAAAATCTAATTGGGAGAGTTTTTTCCAAAGCCGTAAGACACTATTTATTGTTATTTTCCAACATTTCTGAAATTTTACCCTATTTGTTATATCTATATCATGTTGGTTCACAATCCTCAGTTCATTTAAAAAAATTAAAATCTCTTTTAAAAAATCTATTTGAAACTGTAACCCATCAAACACAGTTTTATATTTATTAGTACTTTTACAGCAAATGAATTTAATATTCAAAAAGATTATTAAATTTTTCAATGACCTCTATTGTGCCTAAACTTTCAGATGGTAGACCACCCAGTGTTCTATATACATTCATCCCACTAGCCACCCTATGACTGAATACTTGACTAGCAAGACTAACTTTCATTTTCTGAAAATTTGAAGGATGCAAATGAGCATCAGTCAACTTTGGGGCACATCTGTAAAATTGTTGTTTGTCTTGGTTATAAAAAGACTCTAAATAAGTCCAAGATGTCTTTTTATCCCCAAATGAAATGAATGTTTCATTAAATTATTTCTTGTTGCCTTAACCAAGTGACATGGGTCAAATATATACAACAAATTCAGGTTTTCCACTTGAAATTCTGGATTTTCGGGAGTTACACTTAACAAGTTTGCTAATTCCAAGAAATTTGAACCCATATCACTTGAGATTCCCGAACAAAGAGACCAATATTTTCTAATTTAAGGATACATTTTTCCATAATTTTTTTAAGATCTGCAGCTTTTAATTGAGAACCAATAAAAAATAAGCTAAAGGCTGTTTCCATGGCGAATGGAGACCTCTAGCCATGATAACTAAAGCATTTTTACAGATTGAGGACTCTTTTTTTCATTTCCAATATCCTGGAATCCAACTATTTCATCATTTCCGGTATCAAAAAATAAATTAGATTTCAAAGACATTTCATCGATGGCATAAAATGCAATGTTTATCTTGACTTAAAAGTGTTTTAATTTTAATTTCAAGAGCATTAAAAATAATATTATTAAGACCGGGCTTACATGAGAGTTGATGTAAGACGTTGTAAACAACGTTTTGTAGGCAGTGTTATTATTTTACTTAAATAACTATATGCTTTGGGGTTAGAAAGTACAAAAAAAAATTGTTTAACCCAGAGAATATCTACGGAAATATATTGTTTACCCTTTAATGAAACATGCGATTTAATTATATCTGCTAAAGGTTATCTAAGAATATGTCGCAAATTTTCTTAAAATCCGACAAATTCTTTGGCGCTTCTTTTCCCAGGACTTTTCCTATTAATGTTCTCTTGGTACTATGTTTTTTAAAGACCTTAATTTTGACTTTAATATCTTCTTCGGGGTGTGTTGGAGCTTAGGTGAAGTGGTGTTTGGGAGATGCCGTTGGAGAAAGCTGTGGTGGTAAAATTACATCTTTCTTTCGGGAAGTTTGAATTTTTAAAAGGTGGCTCACGATAATATCTTTCGAAGTATGACCTATAAAAAATTAAAAATTTACTTTTAATTTTATGATTGAAGGCATTACTAAAAATTTGACAAAAAGATCGAAACTACAGTAAAATGTAAATTCATTTACAATTACCTACAAGTATATAAAGCATACAAAATATAGAAATAAAAATAAAAATCTTGACCTTACCATAATATCCATCACTGATGTATCTTGAGCAACCGCGACTTGTGGTTGGTGATATGGTTTATCAATATTCAATGGCTCACAGATAACATCTTTCGAAGACTTGGGCCTATAATAACATTAAAAATTTAGTTTTAATTTTCTGATTGTGGGAATTACTAAAAGTATAATGTAAAAAGATCAAAAATAACAATAAAATATAAAATTATTTAAAATACTTTTCTCAAAAAAAATATGAGAAATAAAAAAAAAAAAAGGGAACTTTTACCATATATATCCAACATGATGTTCTCGAGCAACCGAGCTATTGGCTGGTGTTGAGGTGTATCAATATTCAATGGCTCACGATAACTTTTGAAGTACTTGGGCCTACAATAATTAAAAATGACTTTAAATTTGAAAATGACTAGGAGTAAAGTACTTATTACTATTACTATACTATTTTTTAAAAATAAAGCAATATTGTATTGGTAAATGCAAGAATTAAATTTTATGTTCAAATAAAAAGTTTAAGCGCTAAAGTAAAAAATGTTTTTACATTACGCATTAACACCTTAAATATTCAGATGAGTACATAAGGAAGCGAATTTTAAAAATTCAGGAGGGGTTTTAACTGTTAAGGTTACAAAAATTATATAAGCGCCCTGATTTGGTAAAAAAATGGTTCCCTTATACTGAATTAAAAAGGCAGAAATGTTATGTAAACATATTAACAAAAACGTTTTTTTTTTACCTAAATGCTTTAACTTTTAATTTGGACATTTTTAAGTTATATGAAGACATGGCATTTTTTAATTAATTTTATTGCATAAATTTGTAATATGAAGCTATAGCATAACAATCATAAAAACGAGATATTACATCAAAAAACTTAATTATTAAATAATAACATATAAATATAATATATAATAAAAAATATCACAAAATGGTTAATAAAAAAGTTGTTTAGAACAAAAGTTATGCCTCAATAAAACATGACCAAATTTCCGATTAATTTTTTAAACGCCCTTGTTTTGCAATTTATTTAACAAATTCTAAAATGTTACAAATAAATTTTTATTAACCAATATTTAACCAATAATAGTGTTTATATTAAAAACGTCCCAAAAAAATTTAATGAATTAAATTTTCATTTTAAATTTTTATGGAAGTATCCTTGAACAACTGTTATAACTCCAAGAATTTAAAACAAAACTTGTTTCTTCACATGGGATTTTTTTGTATAATTTATTACTAAAGTACTAGCCTTTAAAAAAAATTGTTAAATTTTTAGGAGTTTTGTGAAATATCATTGCAACAAACTTTAATTGGGGGTTGCTAAAAAAATTAAAACCAAAAATTTTACTTGGGAGTATCACGAAACTTTTTTAAATTGATTTAATTATAGCTGGGTACTTTAAATATTATAACATTCAAATAATAAATTACAACCTATTTTTTCTTTATTTTTACCTAATAGAAAAATTAAATTACTAGCTTTAATACAAATGTCAACTTTTACACAAAAATATACAGGAGATTACTATACAATCATGTTATATTAAATGGTAGTGTCAAATAAGGATAGCTATGAAGGATATTTTATTTTAAAGCAGGCTCAAGAACATATACACCGATCAGCCATCTATACCATTAAATACAAATATATATTATTAAACCAGATTTAAACACAATACAAAGGAAGATCAGATTTTTCTATTCAATTTTCAAAATCTGGTACATTAGACTTATAGGCATATTGAAAGAGACCTTTTTTTCTCAAATAAAGCTAAAATTAAAAAAACTATTTTCTTGACTTAGCTTACCTAATCCAGACTTTTCAAATATAATAAGTTTGGTTAACCTTTGAAAATAATTTTATAAGTATTTTTAAAACATAATAACAAAATTTAGTATTTAACATAAATATTTCTCCGCAAAAAGGTTTTTTTTTGACAAAATCATAAACAAATAATAAATTAACCTAAAAAAGTCATATGATTAGTAGGTCCAAAAATCATTGTATTTAGTAAAATGTATTTGTTTAACGGTAGGGTGGTGGTGAGTTTTTTTAAAAGTTATTTTGTTATCATTTGTAAATATAATTAACAGGCTTCAAAACAATGATACAAAAATAAAATACGATTAAATGTACTTACCGTTTTGGGTCTCTTGGAAAGAAAACCTTATTTTTTGTCCATCCTTGGAATGACATCCTCGGAATGCACAACAATTACCGCCAGGCATCGTTAATTTAAGAAACAATACAAAATGTTCAAAACACCACCTTAATTTAAAAACTTTAACTGGTTCACAAACGAAGCAAAATCGCAATATTCGTAACGAACTTTCGACAACGGACTAAAATCCCTAGGTAACGCGTTGACATTTGGCCGGTCGGTCCCCCACCTAAAATTTTTGGCGCGAAATGCTACTGTCGCTTCTCTATGGTGGCTATTCTCGGCTAATACATCAAGGAACGGTAGTAAGAAATAATTTTTTCCATGGTTTTTATTTAACCTGTAACATTGTCTAGAACCTTTAGAGAAAGAAAATATATATCCTGAATATGCACACTTATGTAAAATCCTTTTACGTATAAATAGAGCATTGGTAATAAAATCATTTTAATAAGGTATTTTTAAGAAAAAATAACACGTTTTATTAAATAGGGTATTATTTTATAAATTTCTGAATTAAAAAAAAAAATGTTTTTAAATACACAGCTAAAAATATACATGTCATTGTATTATTGTTTTATAAGTAAAACATATTCTTTAATATGAAAAAACCCCTTACTTGAGTTATTATATTTTAAAAAAAAAAAATAAGTTAAAAAAATGCAACTTGACTTTATAATTTCAAAAAAAAATTTTTTTTTTTGTTGCTGTTTGCGACTTTTTAGACATTTGAATGTTTTTTCTATAATAAAATTATAAAATAAGGAGGTCTTCTAAATAAAACAAAAAAACATAACAAAAAATTTCTGGATTTAACAGTCAGCTAATCTCTACAGCAAATTTATTTTCTTTTATATTTTTCTGTGACCATTTTCGAAAACGTTTAAAAACTGTTTCAATTCATCCCTTTACCCGACACATTTTAGCCCCGGTCCATTTCTTATGTCATTCAGTTTAAAACTTTGCAGAACTTCGGCTTACTTACTTTAATGAACAAATTTAAATTTAAGTGTTTTTTGAACGTTTAAAAATTTTTAAAGAAAAGGTCTAATCCCTTAATATTATTAATTAAAATTATTTTTGAGTATTTAAATTTTTTTTGATATTTAACAAAATAAAAGGTACATTAAAAATTTAAATTTATTTACTTTAAACAATGCGTCTTAAATGGATAGTTTGTAGTTAAATACAGGGAAAAATTTTATCCAGTCAAGTTCCATCCTACCGGACGAATGTGTGCATTTTACAGGACATGTTTTATCCTATTTTTTCCCTATATAACTTTTGTCTCATTTTACCTAAATGTATGAAATTTTGTATGTAAATTAACATAAGCCTTTTAAATATCTGGTATAAAATTAAGAAAGGCATGTCAAGTAATTTTTAAGATATGCGATTTTAAAACTTATATTTATGTATAATAAGGACCAAGTTTCTATGCAACAATTTGGGTCTCTTAAAGTACTGAGATTTTAAATTAGGCCAAGTTAATTTTGACTTGGTAAGTTTTTAACTGATCTGTTTAATTTAATAAGAAACACTGTCTATTTTAATAAAAAAAGAATATTTATGACTGCGAACAGATCAGCAAAAAACTTATCCAGTTAAAAAATGACTTGGTCTTATTTTAGATCTCATTATTTTACGAGGCCAAAAATTTTGGTTAGGAACTGGGTCCTTGTTTTACAGGTGTTTTTGAAACGACATTAATTTATTTTACAATTCAGGTGCGAACGAAATTCTAATTTCCAAAATAATTAAAAAATGATAATAATAAAAAAAAAATAAAAAATTAAAACCTTCACTTCGTTAATTTTAATATGCTTTGTGATAAATATAAATTGATTTTGTATTACTGTTATAGTCAGCAGTTTTTGAACTTATTTAGCAATTCTGACGCATAAATAATTATGAATTGCAAAGAATAACTGACTACAAGAATTTATTAAAACTCTTTTTTATTTACTTTAATTATGCTTGGTGACCCAACCGCTGTATGCACACGTCGTTGTCGTGGTTGGGCCCAGTAGGATCTTTTGGAACGGGCGCTATAGTTGCTAGTTATCGGCAACTCTTTTGGCTAGCGTATGGAAGGGGACCCGAAGCTGCTGATAAGTGAATGACATCCTTGCCTTAAACAGGTGACCCAACATGCCTCTGAATACAGGGCGACCTCTCAGAGTATCTAGCCTTACTGCGGTAATGCAGGGCTCTGCCGGGTGGACTATTATTTCCCCTGCTCCAAACAGAAATCGGACAAAACCGTTTCATAGAAAAAAAGTGACAAAAGGTGGTGACCAAACGGATAAATCCGTTTCGATAGGTCCACTCAGGACAAGCAGACAAAGGGCACCGACCGAAACGGGTAATTTTTTGAAAGGTGCCCCTGAAGTTAAAAACCAA
>JAHBCN010023780.1:0-12293 GCA_019359885.1 Listronotus oregonensis | reverse complement strand
TAAGAGCTGTGATCATTAAGACACAAATATTTACTGTTTAAAAAATTTTTTTACCATTACAAATTTTTTCAATTTTACATATTACTTGCACATTCAGTCATAAGTAAATCTATCTTCCAGTTAAGTTAACAATATCTTAACTTTAACCTAGATATGCCCGGACCTTATACTCGCATTCCAAAAAAAAAAAAACTTAAAAATACATGTTAAACTAAAAAGACCCTGAAACGAATAAAGTGTATAGAAATCCATCCATTCTGTACTAGTCTTACATTTAATAATAATTATAAATTTTTTTAAAAATGTATAAAAGTTAGAACTAAGAAACATTAATATGAATTTTTCGAAAACTTAACAATATCCTGATCTATACATTGTAAAATTCAGCGTTGTTGATGTTACCAACTTCTTAATAATGCATTTAGTTGTAAGTATACCTAAAATTGAGAAAGATTTGTTTTTATTGTATTGTTTTTTTCCATATTGTAGACCTGAAGAAGGAAATAAATATTTTCGAAAGCCCCGTTAAACTAAAAGTGTTTCATTTAATTAGCCCTCTCCTGGACCGATACCCAAGAAATTTATTACCTTTGTTATATATATATATATATATATATATATATATATATATATATATATATATATATATATATATATATATATATATATATATATATATATATATATATATATATATATATATATATATATATATATATATATATATATATATATATATATATATATATATATATATATATATATATATATATATATATATATATATATATATATATATATATATATATATATATATATATATATATATATATATATATATATATATATATATATATATATATATATATATATATATATATATATATATATATATATATATATATATATATATATATATATCTATGCGTAATTGGGTATTTTAAAAAGTTTTATTATGTCCTGTGCAGAGCTAAATGTCATATCTGTAATTGTCCTTAAAAAATGTGATTTATAGCTTGCACCATTTTAACTCGCCTCATTCGAATCTTTAAAGGCAAGGCATTTTTTCGGTGAGCTAGAACTCTTCCTTTTATCAGTAGGTCTATATTTCTTTTTTTAGATGTTTGTAAGGTTATTGATTAACTTATTTATTCATTAATCATACAGTAATTAAAAAAACACAAAATTTTACATGATAGACAGTATGAACTCTGTCAGAATATGTTCTTTACTTTGTCTTACACAACTGAAACAAGTCCTTTTAGTTTTTCCCAGCTTTTACCAAATTAATATTGAGTTAACCCAGGGTTCAGTACTAGCACCAACTTAACATCAACTATCTTCTCTTTTCCATTATCAGTTTTATTCATAGTTTTACTGACGATGGTACCCCTCCACTATAAATTCAATGTCTTAAACCAGCCTCTAAGTCCTATTTGGAAGAAAGCGCAGAAATCTCTTTTACAAGACCTTAAACTAATCTAGGATTGGAATGCCAAAAATCTTGTTCAGTTTAAATCTGGTTTGTCGGTAGCGTAGTGGTCAGAGCCTCGGCTCGCCGCGCCGGCGATCCGGGTTCGAATCCCAGCCCCGCCGGGCAGACAAATTTGGTAGTAGTAAATTATTTAAAATAACGTCCGTGGTGGCACTACCGCGTTGTCTAAAAGGTGCTGTGAAATGCAATATTTGCATGTTTCAGTGCTTGGGCAGCGTTGACGGAACTGGGGCATAAAGATGGGTTAAACATCGGAAAATCCGGCACTCACGGTACTCTGGTACTTAGGAGTATATATGTATATGTATATGTCTAATATATATAGTATATATGTATATGCCAATCCTTCGTGAGTTGTCACAAAGATAAAGAAAAAAAAGTCTGCCAAAGGTTATCCGTTAGCTATGAGAGTTACTTTTAAGAATAATTTGAACTGACGTAAACACATTACACCCACAGCCTCATCAGCTTTAAAAAAGCTTGGATTTCTTTTTTGGGGCAAGAACCATTTCGTTCATTCTAATCTGTATACTCTGTATATATCCCAGATTAGACCCTCTTTGAAATATTGCTTTTATGTCTGGGGAATGGCGAACCTATTCGTCCTTTGTGATCTTACTGTTCGTAATGAGAAGTAGTTAGGACCTACCAAAACTGACCCTCAAGGCAAAGCAGCCAAAACATTTGCAGTCAATAACTCGCTACCATATCTTATCATGAAACACGCCCACTTTTCAAGAATTTTTAGTTTTAATTAAAACCTATTAGGTATTTTTCTCACCTTCAACCCTTTACTCTGATCTGCTTCCCTAAGTCGCTTTTAAAATATCATTTAGGGATATTTTTCGATAAATTTATAACAATGTTATCTCTTAAACTATATTGAAATTTTTATGGTCAAGGTTTTGTCAAGAAAATTATCTTATGGATATTTGAACATACTAGTTCTCTATACATTTTAAGGTACTAACTTCATGCCTCCATGCACCGCCTGGTATGAAACTTCAGTTGATTGAAATTGTTAAAATATTTCTTTGGCAGGTACTTGTGGCTTGGTACTTTTTTTCTTAAGAAGTTAAAGAAACCAATAATTTTTATTTAACAATATGCACCTATATACTAAATGTTCTATATTTTTTATATTTTTTACGTGCTAACAGCTTTATTTATTACTTTAAAATTACTTTATGTTCTAGAAGATAATAAAATTATAATTTTACTCGATAATCAATCTAAACGAATAACTTTTTAATACCCGTTACTTTTTACAAGAAACTTAAAGTCATCAATTAAAAGAAGTCATAATTACAATAGAATTATTTAATACATATAACTTCTTTTACATTGTGCCAAGTTACGAGACTTTTCATTATTTAATACATTTGGAAGTTCTTTTATTTATTTAATTATTACCTACCTTTGAGAGTATATAAAGACTTGGAATTAAATTAGGTCTTTATAAGAACTTTTGTGACGACAACTTAAGTGGGCAACATGGATTTTTTACCAAAAATTAAAATGGTGCGATCAGGTAAAAAAACTTAATATTATTTGTTCAAATGCAAATTTCATATTAAAACTATATAAAATTGCTGTAGTGATTTAAAAATCTAGTTTACCAGCTTTGTTTTGCTTATCGCTAATAACTGTAATAGAATAGTATCTTATTAAATCAACAATTTTAAGAAAAAAATGCGATTTAACTTTAATAAAATATTGTCTTTTATTATAGTTTTTTTTTGAGAAGTTTAAAATATTTTTTTTATTTTCTTTGGACTATTATTAAAGATTATACAATTTTCTTAGCCCCCAAATATTAAATAATTTTAAAAACTAACTAGTTTATTTTTAGTGGTATATATTACTTTAAATTTAGACCTGTAAAATAAAAGCATTTTATATCACCCATTTTCTCGCGTTTAAGAAGTCAGGGTAAATAGTTTCAAAACATCCAAAATTTTTAGAATCCGCAGTGTCAAATTTTTTAAATTTAGTACTAATTAAACTTATGAAATTCGTCATAAGCTCCTAATCAAAAAAAAAGTTTATTCTTCTGAATTTCTTTTTATTCATAGACCAGCTCCACACGTTGCACAAATGTTGGCCTCATTGCTTCTCGTCCAACGTGTGGATAGAAAAATTTACACACGCCAACGTTGGGACCAGTGCAAAGAACCCCGCACAAAATAAATGAAAATTAAATACCGATCAATTTTTATGAAATTTTCTATTTTGATAGCTCTTCTTATGCTGATCAAAAGTCTGATGGGCACCAATCCTGAAAACCATCCAACCCTTCCAAAACTGTCCCCAAACGTCAGGGAGGTGTATTTGACAGATTTTTAGTTACGAAAATATTTTGCAATCACAGCCCCCTGAGGGGCTACCACTCAATATCTTTCCAACCCACAAATCTTTAAAAATAATCAAACTTTTTGCTTTCACAGTTATAACATAACTTACTCTACTTACAGCTCCATAAAAATATTATTAATTAAACCTTAAGAAATTCAAATTTAAAATTACCCTAAACTATTTTTGTTAAAAAAATGGAAACCGACAATTTAAAGAATTTGTATTAAGTGCGTTATAATTGGGAAGAGTTTAAAGCAATTCGAAATTTATGTTACAGTCCCGGGATATTTTTTATTACAAAGGTATTCTTCCAACATTAACCAATTAAATTAATTAAAAAGAAAAAAGCAACATAATCAATGATATTAAAATGGTTTGAATGATCCGCCCAGATATCTATCTGCATTTATTAGCAATTGACCAGTTTATTTTGAAATTTAAAAAGTTATATTTATTTTAAATTGACCTTGTTGACGAACAGTCGTACAATATGGGGTAAAGTTCGAAGATCTTTTATTATGTCGGTTAAGAACACCGTAATTGGTTATTTGACATTGATCTGACCAATTTTTTTCTAACTTCGTTAGTTTTATTTAAAAACCAGTGACAAAATTCCGATCTTCTCACATCATTACGAAAATATTTATTGTACGACAAAATTACTTGCGCCTTAGATTTTAAAATTCCAGTTTTAGTTTTTACTTTTCTGGCAAAGGTAAAGTTTTGTTTCTAAAATTTAAAAGTGATATTAAAGAAAATATTAACGATGTGTGGTTAAGACGACAAGACAAAAGTAAAAACTTCACCAAGACGAGATTTCCTATTGGCCTTTAGCAATCTAACATCTACAAATTCTAAACTCAAAATGGTAAAACGAATTAATCCATAAAAATCCATCACTTTTTGCATTTGTATCTGGCTTTTTCCCGACCGCATCATGAGCACTGCATACCCGAGTCTAACGGTTCAGTCTCATTAAATACCCACAGAAAGTGTTAAGCGCGCCTAAAGAAGTTTTTGCTACTTTAATAAAAGTTAAGCTATTAATATTCAAAGCTATCACAGAATATATTCTCCTTACTTGATTATAAGCCTCGAAAAAATCGAAAATCACAATTATTTCTTTATTTTTCTTGATTTTTTTGTTATAAGTTTTTGATCTCGGCTTTATAAAAGAGCCATATGTTTTTTAATTATGTTTCAATTGTAAGAATATGTCGTTAAATGGTTGCCGTTTTTTCGGATAACGAACAAAATTTAAATTTGAACCATGCCTTTGTTTTCTTTTTCACTTTCAATATAAACTGATATCATATTAAATTTTTTAAAATGTTGATAAGTCATTTTAACAAATTAGTATGTTAAAATAACATCAATGACAAATGTTAATAACAACTAAAGTGTCAATATATGTTGTTTCTAGTAACGTTTAAATAAATCCCAAAGAAAACCAATTTCATCTACGGTGTGTAATTTAAAAAAAAAAGTTTAGAATGCTATCTTCTTAGATTAAAATATACAGGGTGTCAAAATAAAAAAATAAGGTTGTGTCCGACAAATTTTTTACCTGACTCTGTACACTTACTCAAAAAATAACAGATATTTTATATTACATTATAAAGAATCTTGTGTATTAATTATTTTTTGTGTCTCTTTTAACTAATTCATTCTCAAATTGACAGTTTTTGGTTTTTTTCTTATATCTCCTAAGCGAGCGCACATTTTCAAATATTGATTTTACCATTCCGGAGTTAAAATGGCCCTCCAGTCGTGTCTCTGGGTAAGGGATGCATTTGGGTGACACCATCAAAATGTCTGATATCATTTGCAAATATATGTTGGCTTAACTATAAGGTAAACTCCGCTTACCATTATCTTTAATAGTCCAAAACCCACATACTATTTCTTACCGAAACCCAAATAAGTGTCAAAACATAAGCCAACAGCTCCTTTTCCCAGGTTACGAACTTATTTTATCTTTTCGACCCAATGGCGGTGTATGTGCTAACGTTCTCAACGATCTGGCTTATGCTAAAGTTTCTTACCTTTAATCAGGTCAGCCTAATATTCTTTTGCTTAAACTAACCTTCAGATCTTATACCAAATTCATCTGTTGCATTCACCGATCCCTATCTGATAGTTCCTACACCACATAAAGATTGACACTATTATATCCCAATTTCCTTTGGCCGAAATAATCTTCTTCGGTAATTTTAATGTTCGCAATAAGGACTGATTAAGTTTTACAAAAACTGAGACACAAGGCAGAGGAGCCGAAATCTTCGCAATCAGTTACTCGTCTTGTCAATCTAGTTACGAAACCTACTTACTTCCCAGTTTCCTTTGGCCGAAATAACCTTCTACAAAATCTTCTACAAAAACTGACACACACAAGGCAGAGCAGCCGAAACCTTCGCAATCGGTTAGTTGCTTGTCAATCTAGTTACGGAACCTACTTACTTTCCTACGGTTCCCACCCAAAATTCTAACCTAGTAAATCTTTCTCTTACTTCTACCCCATGCTCTACCAAGCATCAATAACTGCTTCCCTTGCTCGCTCAGATTCTGGTTTGGTCATTGTATCATACTCTATTCTGAGGCAACTGAATGCATGACGCCACGCACTCTTTGGCACTACAATTCAGCCAATTGGAATGGTCTAAGAGATTTCTTTGCCACCTACCATTGAGATCTTACCTACTTTTCCACTCACATATGAAACAACCTACCGAAACAATTTAACTATGCATTAAGACCTATATTCCTTATACCAACCAAAACTCCCAACCTCTGAATCATAAACCGTGACTTTATAAACCCGCTGTCAAAGCCAGACTTTTAAAAATCCAAGCCCACAAAAAGTTTCTTTAAACCCTCAGTCCCAAAAACCGACAGTGTAGCTTTTAAGCAAGGAATCAGTATAACTGTCCCAAGATAAAAAAAAATACACGCGAAAAACATATAGGAAACTTAATTACATATTTGTCTTATGCTTTTCTTAAATCTTAGACTAGATTGTTCCCAGCTGCATCAGCACACCAAATATTATAAATATACTCGTATGTAAAAACCCATTCAGCCTCAGTTCTTGAACGTCTCTGGGGTAACAAGTTATTAACTCTATGCTTTTGTAGATAGTCATGTTCATATGGCATACGGCAAAGTATATATGACCATATTTGGTTTTTGGCCAGTAACATACAAAGGACATAAAAAGACATTTTACGATTTGTATTTTTATGTCGGTTTGGGATATTTGTCTCTATTTGTTTTAACCCAAGGAGTTCAAGCATTCATATCACTTAAGACCAGCCTGGAGAAATTTGCGGCTACAATTGGAGTAGCTACCGCCTACTCAATAGGAATATTTAGGGTAAGTTTTATATTTATCCTTATGTAAAAACAATATAAATAAAATTAGTAAAAAATAGCGAATAACCATTAATTACTACGATTTTTGACCCTAAAACTGTGATCGACACCTTGTGCTTGCCCTTGAAATTTTAATATTCTCTATTTTGACCGTAATAGAATGCCATAACATATTTATTCGCCCTTAAAAAAATGCGTTATAGACCATTCCTTGTCTGTCTTTTGTTAGTTCCCACACTTCAGACACCTACGGTACGTTAGTACTTAAGCCTTAGCCTTTTTGGAATGCTTCAAGATAAAAAAATACACACAAAAACATATAGAAAACCCAATAGAATAAATTATTTGGACAAACGCCAAACGTTGCGAACTCTTGAACGTCCATGTTCGCACCGCAACGCATATACAATCCCGCACGCTCGTGAATTGAATTTTGCAATAGTTTTGTCGTAATGGAGGATGGTCGTTCGCATGTTTTTGTGCAAATGGCATTCGCCTAAAATCGCCCTTTTCGGGGCCCAGTGGGCGACTAATCTTATAACTTTGTAAGTGTTGGTCGTAGGGAAAAATGTATAGAAAAAGAGTTTAACAATTACAGCTGAAAACCTGTTAATGCTTAATGCTTGTTGTAAAATAGCAATAAACAATAAAAGCTTGATTTTTGGTGTGATTTTTAAAACTTTAAAGGGCCCTCATATTCGCCCAAAAACACATGGTTAAACATTATGCCAAATTTCGTTAAATTCGGTTCGATGGTTTTCGCAAATTTAAAGATTTTGCAAATTGGGTAAAGTCCAGAATATAAAATTTGAATTTTGTTTAATTTTTACATTTACTAGAGATCTTAAGCTTTTAATCGGATCACTTGGGCGTCTTCAGCTATTTTGTAAAATTATGAAAAAATTTGTTATTAAAAGAATACTGAACATATGACTTTAAAGTACTCGTAAATACTCTTGTTGTGATATATCGCTATCCTTGGATTCTAAGTTAAGTTGTAAGTTCATAAGAACTAAACTAATTATCCAGTGTAACATTTTTATGGGTATTGGCAACTGACTGAATTAATCTTAGTACGTTCAAAGTGGGTAGACTCAGTTTTCTGGTACGGTCGTAGACATGGTTTTTCTCTGTGTAAATAATGCGTTTTTGCATCACTTGGGCACTGCATATTTAATCCATACTTATCTGGTTTATTTTTAGGGTACATACGAAACTTAAACCGTCACGTATTCCCCCCATCTGTAGTTTGGTTTACAATTATCAATAAATAATTCATAAAATTCAGAAATAGGTGCCAAAGGGTCACCATTATTGATTCTCTCTTATCTAGTGGATCCATCATAAACGCAATACTGTTAGAAGAAAAGCGCTTTAAGAACATTGTTCAACCAGTTCCATCTGTTGCGAATAGCAATTGAAGGTCTTTGTTATTGAAATTAAAGACGCCAGCTAAATACAAAAATTCAAAAAATGTATTTAGCTTCACTTTATCAACATGACTAGTAAACTGGCAATAAAGAATTAAAAGGTTATAATTGGAGGCCACATTTGAAATACCAATATTTGTTTCATTGACTAGCTTCCCCAATATTTGGCATTAATGAAACATTTCCAAGCTACTATTGATAACCATTTATGTTGATTTTTTCCATAAAAATAATTTGATTCTCTTTCCACAACCGTTTCTTCTCTCTGCTCGCTTACATCAGTTTGTACCGCCAAATTTTCTAGTTCTTTATCACTGCCTTCTTGCTCCGACTCGCTTTCGTGATCACTATGCTCGCTCTCAGCATCAGAAAAGTCAATATTAGTCCCAAATCCATTTTCCATAACATCATTAGCTATTTGTTGTAATTTATTTGCCGACAGGGTTTTTTTTCCTTTCTGGTTAATGCCATTTTTACGCTACTGGTAAGGCCGTTATAAATTAAACCCTACAAACACACGCTTTAACCTAGAATGACCACCAATTGACGATACATACATTACGATAACCTTAAAGAATACACAGAGTGTCGTCCAGCTTTGCCTATCGCATCGTATACAATGTAGAAACTAATATTAGTCAGGGTCCAATTGAAGGTTAATCTATATAATAATAATTTGGCGCCCTAATATGGCGGATTTGAATCAGAACTATGATTGGCTATTCATCTTGTTTCCTTACATTATAATCGTAACACTACAAGTAAAAGAACTTTTGAATAAGTCGTTCCACATCTTTGAGTTCATAGAAGCTTTCATGGTACACTTAAAATATTGTGTGGAAAAGGCGTTCCCAGAATAACGAACGACGAATATTTATGCATAAGTGCAAAGTATTATGCAGCGAAAAATACAGGCATGTTCGAAAGCAAACGGATGACATTTCGAGTCTATTTCTCACAAAAGTTTTCACCAGTTTAGAATATATGTACAAAATAGTTTTTTATATAAATTATAGTTACTTGCTACATATTTTTCAGAGTCACCAATTTCTGAAGTTAAATGCCTATTATTTAATTTCTGTTTAAAGGATGCACTACTTTTTGGTGGTCCAAAAAAAGAATTTATCAGGTTCTGCCCTTTTAAACATACAATAATATTATGTTAGGCTTAAATGTTTTTTTTTTTTGGAGATTACTTGTGTACAGTAATTGTTTATTAAGTGCATCAGCTCTGTATTCTGCGGTGTTAAATTAATTGCTATGGTAGTCTGTTTCATAAGCTAGAATATTACACTTTGTTTTTGGTTAAAAAGCTATTTTTTAACTCTTTCTTTAGTTAAAAAATTACATGGGATGTGTTGGTTTTTTGTCGTAGTATATTTGGTATTTTAAATATGTGGTCATCTTAAGGAGCATTTTGTTTGTAAATTTTGTCTATTTTAAAATGTACCGTAAATGCCTATTAAGACATTTTTAAAAAGAATGACAAATTCTTTTAAAAAACTAAAAAACTGTTCAACATTCGCATTAAGTCTAATGTTGGTTTATATTGGTTTACCATTTTTTCTATTGTTTAGAAAAAAGTGTTTCTTGCTTTTTCTCTAGAAAAGTTTCTCTAGAAAAGTGTCCCTTGCTTATCCTACTTGGAATTTTTTGATATATTACAGATAATTTAAGAATGTAAATATAAAAAAATTCAGTTCTTAAAAAATGCGAAAATGTGGCATAAAAACGTTCTACAAACCACAAATGATTAATATCCAATACGGCAGAAACCAAGCGATAGTAGCAAAAATATCAAATATTGTAGAAAGAAAATAGAAAAAACTGTATCAGAGTGTGTAAAGTGTCAAGCAGTGTATCATACCCCATGTGCATTAAGGGTAGTGGGATTGATTGCAGTGGCGAGTGATAAGTAAAATGCTGCGTGGCGCAAAGAACATCGATATCTACACAAACACTTATACAAACATTCACAAACACAGAAAAGAAACAAAACTAACATGCTGGATGTGATATTTTTAAAGCACTTTTTAGCTAAAAAGAAGAAATCATTGCCGAGCTAAAGCACAAACAAGATTTGCTTTCAAAAACTATAAATTTGTTAGAAGAAAAAGTAGAGAGCAACCAGTATGTAAATATAAAACACATTTTAGTACTGTCACCAAAAACCTTAGTTCCTGATTTAAAAATACCACCAAAACAGCATGTTGCAGGGGAAACTGAAAAAGTAGGAAAAACATCGCAAATTAGTGAATTGGAAAATGCAAAAACGGAGAAAATCAATTCTATAATAAACATTGCTGTGACTTCTGGAGTAATTCCTGAAACTCCAAGATGGTTACACATCGAAGAGAGCGACGGCCTTATAACAAAAAATAGGAAAAGCAGCAGATAAAAATGAAACAAATGGATTTACAGGAGCTGAAAGAAAGGCATGGCAATATATATATATATATATATATATATATATATATATATATATATATATATATATATATATATATATATATATATATATATATATATATATATATATATATATATATATATATATATATATATATATATATATATATACATATATATATAAATATATATATATATATAAATATATATATATATATATATATATATATATATATATATATATATATATATATATATATATATATATATATATATATATATATATATATATATATATATATATATATATATATATATATATATATATATATATATATATATATATATATATATATATATATATATATATATATATATATATATATATATATATATATATATATATATATATATATATATAAACAGGGTCAAACTTATGTAATAAGCCAAATGGTAGAGGCACATATCAGAAAACAACCTAACTTTAATACAGAAACCATAAATGTAACACAGTGTTCTTTAAACAACAACAAAGACTGGAAAAGTTTTTTAGTTACCTCCTCTTTGAGCAGAAAAGACGAATTATACCAGCCTTCTTTCTGGCCATCAAATGTCGGAATAAAACGTTTTAATTTCAATTTATACAAAAGGAATCAACCGTCAAGTGATTTTTTTAGAAATATAACTGCAGAAACATTACTCAGAAAGGCAAAATCTCATGTATTCACCAAAATGTTCAATCCCTGGGTAACTCAGTAGACAAAATACAATACTTTTTGGAAGAAAAAGGGAACTGCAAATTTTTATGTATAACAGAACATTGAAAATCAAAGGAACAATTAGATATGTATGATAAGAATACAGAACTTTATGTTGGCATCAAGTGAGTGTCGTCAGGAAGGCAAACAGAGAAGAAAAAAACTTAATAAATGATTTGTAATTAGTGAGTTTGAGTGCACTACAGCAGAATGTACTATAAGTAATCACACATTTATTATACTATTTATATATAAACCCTGTGCCGGAAATCCAGAAATCTTCTTTCAGAAACTGGAAGACATTTTGAGCATTATTTGTGTAGAACATAAAAAAATCTCAATTGCGGGACACTTTAATATTGAAATGAGACATGACAATAACCTAAAAGGTGAATTAGTGTTTATTATGACTTCGTTTCACCTTAAACAGTGTAGGTTTGAATATACTAAAGTAACAAGAAACTCTAAAAGTTG
>JAHBCN010023779.1:0-12457 GCA_019359885.1 Listronotus oregonensis | reverse complement strand
TACTTCTGGATAGTAGAACTCTTACATCGGTAGGCACTTGGATGCTTTCTTGTTCCACGTAAATTTGAATTGCTACTCCAGAGTCAGTTTTCCCGCATGTTTGGAAATGATTTCCCTATTAGCGTTTTTTAATATCACTGGACGGCATGCACTTTTCTTCTCAACGAAACTGGCAGGATCGCCATTGGTGTACTTCTCGGGAAAGGGGTCGCCATGTGGTGTTTTTCTTTTACTTGGTTCGTAGTATCACACGTAAAGAAGTCAAACAAGAGACTTTGTATAAAACATCTTTAATATAAATATATAAAAAATGGTATAAACTTATCTTTGATCTAAATATATCTAATCGTATCTAATGGTATCTAATCTTAATGTTATTAAAGATTATATACATATTTAAACATTAAACAAACCTTACCACAGTTTACAATAATATATCAGTCTTGTTATATAAACTAATATTTAAATAATAACATAACATAAAATATCTCTTAACCTTCACGGTCAATGGCTTGATACGTGCAACAGACTGATGACCTAACAAGTACTAAGAAGTAACCTTAGCCTTTTGTCATGAATCCATTACAAAAAAATAAGATTAAAAATGAAATTGAGAAAACTGCAAAAAATCATTTTTTTTAAATGGAAATCCCCAAATTTTATAATTTTATCTTATTTAGAATTAAAAATAAGGCTAAGTTTGTATAAGGCTGCTTGTTCCAAAATTTTTAGTTTTCGAAATATTGGCAATATAATATTTTTCTATTGCAAAAATGCTATATGGCTCTTAAGTTTTATTAAAAGTTGGCCATGACAGCGTTAAAAAAACATACAAACACTACATAATGTATGAAATATAAAAGAATGAAATAAATTTAAGATCAGAATTAGTCTATTAATTTAGCATTTAACTTTTTGCTTCATATCTCAATTCAAATAAAATAGTGTCGCTAGATAAGCGGCCCATAGTTTAAACAAGAAGATTTTTTAACAAATAGTGGCATTATGTAGAGCTTGATTGTTTTTTAAACGCTATTATGGCCAACTATTAATAAAACTTAAAAGTTATATAGCAGACTATAGCATTTTTGCAATAGAAAAATATTATATTGCCAATATTTCAAAAACTACAAAATTTTGGAATGAGCAACTTTATACAAACTTACCCTTATTTTTTATTCTAAATAAGATAAAAGTATAAAATTTGGAGGTTTCCATTAAAAAAATTTTTTTGGCAGTTTTCTTAATTTTATTTTTAATCTTATGTTTTGAATGCCCTGTATAAACAGTCATTAAAATATTATAAAAACCTTTTAAGGTAGGTTCTTTTTAGTAAAAAATCTAATTGAAATTAAATAATAAAGGCTTTCTTATACGAAAAATTGATAATTATTTCATGATCAGCAAACGTAATTTTTTATAAAAAACTTAAAATTTGTCAAAAGCGGTAAGATTTAGTATAGGACATTACATGTAAAATGTGTCTAAAATTTTACGTAAAATCAAAAGATGCAATAATATATAGGGTGGCCCATTTAAATTAAGAAAGTTGATGCATGTCCACGAAAAATGGAGTACCCTGTTTATACAAAAGTAAAATATTGTTAAAATTTAAATTAAACTATAAGGTAGGAGATAAGGTAGTGTCCCATGATAAACGGGCCAGCCTGTACCTTCGGTTTTACTTAACTCATACATCATTTTAACTAAAATTAAACCAACTATGACTATAGAGATAAGCAGATAAATATTACAATCTTCTGAAAACGTAGAACTTGTACTATTCTTGCATTCGCTGATCAATGTCAGTATGCCATTTAGTACGAAATAGACGTTTCGATAATTTTTAGTCAATTTGCGTAAAAACATCAGTTATACCGTGAGTAAATTTTAAATTAAATTATTTAAATGTATTATTTGCAAACTTTTTTCGTGCAATTTGCTTATTTTTTTTTAATGGAAAAAGGGGGCTAATATTAGAACAAAAAACACACTGCTATTAAAATAAACTTTACTTTTAAAATAATATATGTCATTATTTTCATTCTGGTTATGTCTTTGTCTAAGCAAATTGACCTTTTAGTTTTTCTTCTTTTACTCGATACGCCTATTTTCAAGGCTACATTGTAAAAAGAAGCCCGTAAAATGTAACTGCAAATCAATTTACCAATTTTCAATAGGAAATTGTGCCTAATGAAATCCAAGGGAGAACTGGAAAAGATCAGAGATAACACGACTTTTTTAAATATTTAATAAATGAGTATTGTGTGTATTGGTTAAACTTAAGTGTGAAATTTGGAACTTTGCCAAAATAATAGGAGGTAAAAAATCAATTTTTATTTTTTAAGAAAGAGGTTTTATTTCGGCGTTCAAATACTGCAAAATGTGCGGTTTGCCAACCCAGCAGTCTGTCGTTGCTAATATAATGAATGAAGTTGGGTAAACGACTAATGCACCAGGGGCGGGTGACGTCGTTGGTAAGTAATTGCATATAAATTCTAAAAGTGTAGGAATTAAACTCAGTTTTAAATACAGATTGATTCGGCTCCGCAGCTGCCAGGTTATCTACAGTCGTCTCAAAAAGCGATGTCCAGTGAATTAAAAAATGTTTTTATATAACGAAAACGACTGTAAAACATATATGAGTGTAAGATTTACGTATAGTTAAAAATGGGCACTAAATTTCTTGAACGGACATGTTTTAACACATTATAAATACGTTTTAATCTAATAACATCGGGATTCCTACCTATCACACTGTCCAATTTGTTTCTAACACGATAACTTTTCTTGTCATTCATGTCCACAGCACTATTTGACCAAGTTCCTCATTGACATTTTTTTTTATCTTTTTGTTTACAACCCTTTCTTTATTTCATCCATCCATCATATGTCACCTGTTCTATTAGCAGATTATCTGCTCCCAAACCACGTGAAATAAAAATCTGCTCGTTCCGCTCTTATCCAAGATTTCAATGAGGAACTTGGACTTTGTATATCATCTAGCACTTGCAATGATTCGCCTTAGGATAATAAAGTAATTTGTAAGTTGCACAAGCACAATTCCTTATTGTATATTTAAGATAAGAATAAATATCTGAGGCCATCCCTCTACATTTCATCTGGAGAAGTCCCGAACTTCCCATTTTGTTTCTTCCTGCATTCCTAGAGTGTCTAGGCGGTGGAACCTACAGCCTGCAAAAGCTTTCCTTTTTTTTCCAAACCTTTAAATCTTTAAGTGCCATGGTTAATAAACTACCTCTTGCCACATTTAATACAACCACGTGGACTGTCTCAATACATTAAATAAAAAAATCCGTGATCCCCTATAGCCCAGTAACTCAAGTCCTGAAAGTACCCAAAGCTGTAAATAAATCTGTACAGTTTTCATTTGTGTCGCAATTCTTAGGTCTTGAGTTTTCCGCGACTATCTGCCAAAATATGCGAACAAGAAAATTTTTGTTTAAACAAAAAATAAAGATCACCTCAAAATCTACAAAAATGGTCCTTACAATTTTTTTCGCAACACCAATATTTTTCATTCCGCACTGGATAGATGGGTAGATAATGAAAGTAAAGATAAAAAATAATGTTAATATGGCTACAGTACTGACAACTGATGAAAAAAATATATTTTTCATCGCAACCGCCTAAATACGGCCCTGCCTTTAACATTTGATCAATGTATGGTCACTGATCATTTGTACAAAAAAAATGACAATTATGAGCATGTTTTCTTAGTTCTGTCATAAGGAAATCTATACTTTCTTCTTCCTTTTGTTATAATATTATTGAACTTAAAAGTTGCCATTGTAATGTTTCTTTTGGGCAAAAAATAATTATAAAAACAATTTAGCGTAACTTAAAGTGTTTTAGTTTTATCCTTCGGAAATGTATTAAATATCTCAAGTCCTCTTTCTCCTATAACATGTAATTAAACTCTTTTTACATCTTTCTTCCCTTTAATTTTTTTTCCGTTCCTAATACAAGCATAAAAGTATTAAATCTTCGCATACATTTTGACCAAGAGCTAAATTCTTTTACAAAAGGTTGAGGCGGCTTGCACTTCATTTTTCTGATAAAACTATTTCTGCTTTTATTTCTGCTCGTCTTCAGCTTATTTTATTACTTTTACACACTTGACACCATGTTTTTTTTGTATTAAAATTAGATTTCTTTTTTAATAACTTAAGTTTTATAAAAGTAATTTCAAACTAAAACTACATAACCATCGAGAGAGCCAACTAGATGATATCTAAACTAAAAAAAAGTTTATTATTTTTTAAATACGATTTAAATTTGGGTCAAATCTAGCAGATAAGAGCCACAGCTTGCCGCAAAAGAAAAAATAAGGAAACTTACTTTATATTCCTCGAATTCCCACCGGAAAAACGAGTAACCTGCAACCTATCTGGGGAAACATTATTGCCAAACCTTTTTTGTAACCTATTTTTTTACAACAGAGAAAAGCTACAAAACGGATTACTTTTTAAAAAATCTCAAAATACGAAAATATGTAAAATGCCATATTATATTATTAAATTTGAACACAATTTTTTTAGTTGATAATTTTTTTACATCCAAACTAGGTGTTTAATATTACTAAAAAAATAGTACAGAACTACGCGTATGTTTCTGTTAAAAGTGATTTACAAAAAAATTTCCATTTTTAATTTTTTCAGATTAAATATAAACAACAAGTAAAGTACATTAAAACTAATGTATCTTAAATAAAGAAAATTAAGGCTAAAAGTTTTCAGCGAGTTTTGTGTTATTATTTTCCTTGCCTTTTAATGGTTTTTTAAGCTCTTTTTTTATTACCTATTTAATTATAAATTTAATATTTTCTTAAAATATTTAGAGTTCTTTGTTTATGACTATGTCTTTTAAATATTGTATTAATTTTGCAAGTTAGCCTAAGGCCACTCTCACACGGCGCTACTCAAAAGAAACCAGTTACAAACTTTCATTAGTAACCAGTTACTTAAGCGTCACTGCTCATATAATACCATAGCGGCTCGCACACGACGCGATTGGTTACTTATCATTTACCGAAGCTTGACCCACTTTTCACGGTTCAGCAACGGCTGCCAGATATTCGGAATATCGATGCTAGGCTTGCTAAATACATTTGGGTTGTTTACAATTATTACAGCTTCTTTAAATTTTCTTTTTTTCCAGTGGGTTTCTTTATGAATGGTTTTTGTTTCCGACCATTGTATGCGGTGTTGTTTTGACCAAGCGTGTTCGGCAATCCCTGACTTCGACGTTTCACCTTGTCTACCAAATTCCCTGTGAATGTGGTGAGGTATACATCCGGGAAACAAAAAGACCATTCGAAGTTAGAGTTAAAGAACACAAAAATCATAGGGAACGCGGTGAAACGTCGAAGTCAAGGATTGCCGAACACGCTTGGTCAAAACAACCGCATACAATGGTCGGAAACAAAAACCATTCATAAAGAAACCCACTGGAAGAAAAGAAAATTTAAAGAAGTTGTAATAATTGTAAACAACCAAAATGTATTTAGCAAGCCTAGCATCGATATTCAGAATATCTGGCGGCCGTTGCTAACCGTTAAAAGTCGGTCAAGAACAGGGGATAGTATATAAGTCGTAGCTTTTTGGAATAGTTTTTAGTTATCACTTGAAAACGGTTGGAGATACATCACTAACCGAAACGTTGTGTAACAATTAACAAATAAAGACGATGACAGTCCAAGATTTTAGTGTTATTGAAACCATTACATTGCCTAACACTTTCAAAGAAACGTCTATTTCTATGTTATTTAAATCTTTAGCATAAAGAGGTGGTTTTTACCCCCTAAAAATAAAAAGCACACTTTAAGCATATATAAACTTTGATCTAAAGGATAAAAGCAACTTAATTTAAAATTTTATAATAATTGAAACTGTACAAAAAAAATCGGAAGTCAAACACATTTTTTCTTCCCACACACTGTACTATGTGTGTTTTTTTGGTCTATAATGTGTGTAAACATGCATTCGATAGCTTTTCGACAAATTAACCTAAGGTACAATATTTTTGAGACAAATAAAAATCATTTTGGGCGTTTTGGTGAAAAAACCGATGATAATGTTTTTGTAGAATACAACACTAGTCATACAATAAAAAATAAATTACTGACCATTATTTTTTACCTTCCTACAAAAAAATATAACCACATAACAAATAAAAACGCACCTAAAAAGTAACTTAATAATACATTTTAAAAAGTAGATCTAAACAAAGAGATATAGCTGGGTGTATTCTCAATTCATCGAGCCGAACGGAATCACGCCATAAGGTGGCGGGGTGTAATTGTAAAGAAAGTAAGAAATTAACTCATTAGCCCTTGCGTAAATTTTTAAGATATTTTAAATTTTATGAGAATCTGGTTTGGTTTTCAGTAAATAATCATTATTAAACCGGGTTTTTACAATATTCTTAAGTAAAGACACATATTTCATTAAAAATATAAGGCAGATTTTTAAGTACGTAAAATAATGTGTAAAAAGAAGATGTTTTTTTACAAAAATTGTGTTAATAACTGTAATTGATGTGTATACAAAAACCTAGTTTAAATGATATATAAATTATTCATATTTAGTGTAATGACCTAATAAATAGATAACTAAACGCAATTTATATCACTTTTTATAACAAGTGATAAACCAGAGAGATGATAAACAAAAGCGTATAACAAACAAAAGCATTTTTATGATATAAAAATGTCATTTTTCATTCATACACTACATGACACAGTAACAAACGAGAATTATACCTTTTCAGGTTATGCTGCATCGATTTTACAGTTTGCCGCGTCAAAACTCAACACTTTTAATGACTACATTTTTCATTTCGGTCAAAACATTAGATAGAAAAGCACTATTGTCAGCGCTGTTTACAAAATAACACTGTGTCAGAATACAAGAAAAATGCAGTTTCTCCATGGAACATAGCCAAACAGGTCTCATCGATTGGACTCCAGTTTGAAAATAAAACTAACAAATATTTGTTAGATAACTGTATTTGCAAGTGTTTGCCAAAAAAGATTATGCTTTCGGAATAATGTTTTCGAGAAGGTAAAATATTTAAACCTCTTTACTTTTACCGTTAATACATGATATAATCATAACGTTAATACATATAGTCCAGGAAACGAACCATTTTGCCTCGCAATTTTTTAAAAAAGCATAGAATGACTTGAAACTTTGACAGTAGGTAAAAAATCGTCCAAGGATGAAAATCTATATCATGCCTAAGGGCCCTTTACTTGGGGGTGGTTACCAAACCATCTCGGGGGTGCAAATTTTTTAAAATATATTGACTACAAAAATCGATAGAAAAATGATTTCTAAGCAAAAAATGTTTTATGCATTTTATTTTGTAAAATGCATACTTTTTGTGTTATTTGCGATCAAAAGTCGGCGTTTTTCGTCGATAAAATCAACGTTTTTAATCGGTTTTTTGCAAATAACTCAATAAATATGCATTTTATCAAAAAAAAAAAAAAAAAAAAAAATAAAATGGTTTTGTTGTAATTGCTGTGGGACCAATACAAACCAAGTTGTGGTTTGTTAAAGGTTAGCTGTTATTCATCAAACACAAAATTTCAGATTTTCAAACGCAAATAACGCAAAATTTACGTATTTTTCGAGAAAAACTAATAATAATTTTTTGAAGCATTTGCAAAGACCTTTTTTAAAAGGTATGTATTATAAAAGTTGAGTAAGTTATGATTAAAATAAGATTAGACCAAAATATTTTGAGTGCAATAAAATCTTCGAAAACAACCCCGTAATTATCACCCCCTAATTAAAATAAGTCGTAGCCCCTTTTTTTAATTTCCTTTATCTATGTATCATAAATGCATTTTAAAATTTTGACCTCTTTAAACTGCTTTATTTTGAAAAAAATGGGGCTACAAGTGAAAATCAAATTTCAGAATTTTAATAAAAAATTACCTTCTTATGAAAATAACTCGAAAACTAAGGATATACGTAAAAATTACTAAGGTATCAAATTGTAGCTTTTTAAATTACAAATATTTTTTTGCTTTTTAATTTACTGCATGACGAAAATTAAGTGAGATATAAACATTTAAAACGTGTGTGTAAAGTCACCCCGTTAAAAAAGTAAAGGTTTTAAACAGTTTTAATATAAAAGATCTTATAGCTCTTAAAAAAACCAACAAAATGGTTTTTTTAAAGAACTTTTTATCACAAAAACTGAAGGATGTATGTTTAAAAAAACAATTTTTTGGAGCATTTTAAAAGCGATTCAATGTATTTTTTTTTAATCCGCGGTTTTGTACTATTTTTTCCGTTCTAAGATTGTAAGAAGTTTTTGAGGATTAAAAAATTACAAAATTTAATTAGTAATACTTTTAAGCAGTTTTTTATTATAACTCTGTGACAATATGTTAACTTTTTAGGGTAAACCATTTTTTTATTAATTCATAATAGGAGTTGATTTTTTGGTAGTTTTCACCCCTAAAAAATAAAAAGCTACCTTTAGCATAGTAAAGATTTTAAAGTAGAAGGTAAGTTAAGCTTAATCCCAAATTTTCATGCAAAATACTGTGATAATATATTAATTTTTTAGGGTAAATATATTTTTTTTTTAATCATAATAAGGGTTGATTTTTAAGGGCTTAAATATTTCAAATAATGTTTCAAAGAAACAAAATACTACTTTTTAAACATATAGTTTTATAGGTTTTAGCAATAAAGGGTAGTTTTCACCACTAAAAAATAAAGAGCGCCCATCGGCACAATATAGATTTTGAAGAGTAGGGTAAGTTAAGCTCAATCTCAAATTTTCATTCGAATCTATGCATTTTGAAAAAATTGCCAGGTTTTGCACTTTTTTAAGCTTCGTTTTCTGGACTAATACACAAAATTGTAAAATAACAAATAATAATATAATTCTTTTTTGCAATATTAAACTAAATCGTTCGTAAAAACAAGTTCTATTAAATTAAAATAATAGTATATTGTTTATTTAGTAAGAAAAGTGAAACATTTCTAAATGATGTGAAATTGCAGCCGAGTTCCAGAATAAGACTTAACTTTTTCTACGAGGTACATATTCTATCTTTTCGCGGATCGTATATATGTCGACCATGGCGTAAATTTTCCATTTCATGGTGTCCCGTTCCTAAAAATGAAACCAGATTGTAATAATATTTTATTTCACCACTGAAAAAATATTTGTCCAGAGTATTACAGCATCTGGACAAAAAAATCCAATTCCTGTACTGTATATTTGGCATTTATAACATTTTGTTAGTTATGGTTAGTTTTTTTCCAATAATGTTGATCAAAAAGCGTATAAAAAATTTTCTTTGATTTTTTAAAATTTTTTTTCTTTAGTAGTTTAATATAATGTTCATGCCATTCAAAACACCGACGACTAATTGTTACATATACAGTACAGGAACTGGATGATTTTTGTATCCAGATGGTGTTATATAGTCTCGCTTCTTTAAGTGAAAAAAAAAATATCGATTTCATGAACTAGACATACAAATTGTCCAGATAGTGAAATAAAATATTATTACACTATCTGGTTACACTTGACGAACTGGACATCCAGTTTACGAAATGGACAACTACGCCAAGTGGGTGCGACATATACATAATAAAAAATGAGGTTCTATTGAGTTTTGCAAAAAAGTTGTTTTGTAACCATAGAAATGTGTCATTGTCAAACGTAAGGTTTTAATTTAATTTTAGATAAGTGTTTATTTTGTAAAAAAACTGACAGAAATGTGGACAAGTAAACAGTTAATTTAAGGGTTTTTTAAGCAAGATATGTTTTTTTTGGCACACGTGCATACTGTCTGAAAATGTTTTAGAAAATAAAGTCATTAAATTTATGGAGCCAATTTTTAATATAGGCTGGATCTGGTTGCTTTACAATGTCTTTAATTCATTTAAAATCCTATTTAAAAAATTTAACGAATAGCATTATAGCGCTATATTTTAAGATGAGACATTCATATCATTGTTTTTTTTTGTAATTTTAATTTAAACTGCACTGCATTTAAAGTGCTTATTAAAGGAATATTAAAACTTAAGGCAGTAGACAAAAGAATTAAATGATAAGATAAATTTTGTATCACTTTTAAAAACCGAGCTCCAAAATATATAAAAAAATAAAAAAAATAAAAAAAATTATTAATTTTAAAAATTAAATTAATTTTAAAAACCCAAAAAACCTCCCCCCCCGCCCCCAATTTTTTTTTAAAAAATTTTTTAAAAAAATAATTTAAAAACGGAAAAAAACCTCAAAGAAATTTTTCCAAAAAAAAAATTTTAAAAATTTTTTAAAGGTGAAAAAAATTTTGGCGCAACCCCATTGAAAATTTTGACAGAAAACCTTTTTTTAAAAAAACGGGGGGGATCAGTACAAGCATTATTTTCCCCCCCCCCCCAAAGGGATTTAAAAGGTTATGCAAGGCAAAAATTAAAAAAAAGGAGGACCAAGGGTTTGTAAGTTTTTTTGGGAACCTATTTGGTTAAAAAAATTTTAAAATTCCCCAAAGGTAAAAAAAACATAAACGAAAAGATTTCTTTTATTACAAACAAAATTTTTTTTTCCCCCTTTTTTTTTTTTTTTTAAATCTAAAATATTTAATTAAATAAAGATGCAATGAGTTTAAATGTTATTAAAGGTACTAAATAACCGGCATTAATATTAAAAGTAAAGTAAATTTATCTTATATTAGACTTTTACATAATTATATATAATTTAATATATATATTATATAAATGATAATATATATATATATATATATATATTATATATATATATATATATATATATATGATATATATATATATATATATATATATATATATTATATATATAATATATATATATATATATAACAACATCAATAACAAAACTATAAAATTAGAATGTATTTAAAACTACTACCTAATTATCATTTAATATGATATAAATAATTAATCTTAATAAATCTATATTATTTTTAAATATATCTAAATATTATGTTAAAATGTAAAAAACACATTAAATTTGGATTAAGCACCTTTATAAACGTAACAACAAATGTATAGTCATAAACAACACGTATTAGTATATGTATCCATAGATGTAAATGTTATGTGTTTCAAAATGGTTCGCATTTATGCCCCCTTTTTTATGGTTTAAAAATGTGTCAATTAGTTTTCCAAAGAATGTCCAATTAAAAAAAAAAATTTTTAGACTTAAATTCTTATTACAACATATTTACTTTCGTTTTTCATCCTAATATTTATAATTAACAGTTAAACGTTTAATTGTACAACGAATAATTAAATTATTTTGAGATAGCGTGAAAACGTATTGGGGAAAGCGCATGGGGGGTTTACGTATTGCCTTCGTTTGTAAAATATAAACATTTTGAAAACGACATTATTCTTTCAGGTATAAGAGAATGGCACAAAATGTTCAAAGTCTAAAACTCGAAAAATTTGGTGCAAGTAAAAGTTCGCCAAAGCATTCGAAAATATGAAGTAGAAACTGTTTTGGGTAAAACACATACCTTAAAAACCTAAACTTAAAAATGTCTTTTTATATATAGATAACTTTTTTTAAATTACATTGTAATGTCTTTTAAGTAAAAACCTTTTATTTTTTAAAACTTCTTGTATCCTTAAAGCAAAGTCTTTAAAGGCTTTTTGTGTTAAAATTAGTAAAAAACCACATTTTAAAGTTTGGTTACGTTTTTTATTAGCACCCCCTTTGTATAACAATTTTAACCACAAACAATTGTACAAGTTAATTAAAACAGAAACAATAAGTATTAGTAATATGTCACTTACATAGATTGTAAATTGCTTTCATCGTGTTCATCCACAAGCAGAAGTCGTTGTTCAGCCAACTCTTTAATCTCCCTCTCTCTCTCCCTTTCTGATTGTCTTTGTTGTAATAAATCGTTGTCAAGTTGACGGATCTCCCACTGCTCTCTTTGAGAACGATGATGTTCCTGGAATTAAAAAAAAAAAAAAAAAATAAGACATTTATTTATAAAGAAATCAATTAAATCCCTTTATTGCAAAAAAGCAGTTAATTCTTAAATATGACCAATATACAGAATAGGCTATTGACAGGTTTTTAAAATATTTTATATTATGTAGAAAGTTTAAGGAACCCAGTAAAAGTTGTTTTTTTTTTAATTCTGGTTCATATTTGCTAAAAAATATCAAATTAAAAAATTTAATATTTAAATAGCGTGCCAAAACCACTTTTACAATATGGCGTTTAATGGGGTGGTAGTCATTTGCCTGTATTCTTTCTGTGGCACAAATCATCCACATACATTTTTTGCAAACAAAAAAAAAGTGCGGTTGGATTTAAATTTATTAGTTGTTTATAACAGATATTTAAAAAGTACAATACATTGTTAAAAACTCCCGGGAAAAAATATTTTTGGGGAAAAAAT
>JAHBCN010023778.1:0-12403 GCA_019359885.1 Listronotus oregonensis | reverse complement strand
TCAGAAAAATAGATCCAGAGGGTTTTAATCGCGGCTATTGGACGGCCATCTAAGAGGTTTGGAGCTTCTTATCCAAAAGCCATATTTCTCGTTAAGATACCAAGTTAAAAAAAAATATAAACAAATAAAATTGTTTGTTTACCAAGGCAATGCAGATTTTTTACTTTCAATTAAATTTTTAATTAAAAACAAAAATATTTTTAAAGCGGCTGTACAAAATGCCAGAAAATTATATATTTCTGAAAAGAAGATAGATAGACCTTTTATTTTAAATAAATATATACCGGGTAATGATGCGACTTGACCCTTTTTTTTGTCGAGTCACTAGAGTAAATTTTGTCAAACTCGTACTTGATTAAAAAAATATATTACTCGCAGTTGAGTTACCGAGTCAACTTGGGGCATCGTGTTGATTCTGTTGATGTAACACACTAGTCTATTTTACTTATCTATGCCGCGCCGTTACAAACGGAGACTGACAAAAAATTTTTTAAAACCTAAAAGAAATCCCCTTTTAAATTTGCAACTTAAGTGAGATTTTACGCGAGTGATTCGAAAACTCGAGTCACATCATAATATAAGGTGTTTCATTTAAAAACTAACCATTGATTTTTCATAACCTAACTATAAATTATTTTCAAAACTTTTGGACATATGATAAAATGTCGAAAAAGTAAAAATACCCAAACAAGAAAAACATATCATCCCCTTCCAAATTAATGGGATTTACCAGCATACTTTTGCTTACTGGTAATTATTTTCTTTTTTTTTTATTTGATATAAAATTTTCTGACAAATTCTACATATGTCGAAAGAGGATTAAATTAAATTCTTCTCTAAAAAACAAGATGTTTATTAAGGCAATCTGAAATGACGTTTGACTGATATCATAAAAATATGTTCATTTCTAAGAATATACAAGGCACGTTTCGCCATAACATCGTCTAGATATTACCGCATCAGCATATACCTTGGAATATAGATCGTGGTATTATTCTTATTACATTATAAAATGTGTTTTGTATAATATTAAGAAGAAAAAAATTACAATCTGTAATATTAAATCCGAGAAAATATATAAACCATATATTATTATTAGCATTTTAATTTTATTATTAATAAACTGTATAGACTTATTTTCTTTTGTTAAGAAAATGTGTTTATTTAGAAACTGTACTTTAAGGTGTGTTTACATTTTAATAAAAAAATCCTAAAATGTTTTTGTTAAATCCAATATTTTGTTTAAAAAAAAATCAAAAAGGATTTAGTTTATAACTGGACAATAAACTGACATGTTTGAAAGTATTTAGAAAATTAATTATGAAAACTATAAAAATAATTGAAAAACAAGAAAATAGAACCCCATTTTTGGAGGTCATTTTTATAAAAACCCTTTTTGTCTGTTGTGGTTGCTCGGGACCATGTTCTAGAGTTTTTTTTATGAACCCCATATACATGGGTCCTTTAAGTATGCAAAAAATGGGAAATTTTTTATTTAAATTTGCAGAAAATTTTATTTTTCAAAAAATTTTCGGTTAAAGAAGAGTAGTTACTTTTTTAAAAAAAGTTAAAAGGTGGTAAAAAAAATTAAAACTGCTTGATAAAGCCCCCATTTTAAAAAATAAAAAAAAAATTTATTGAAAAAAGTTTTTTAAAATTTAAATTAACCCAAAACCGTCATGGTTTCATTAAAATTTTTTTTTTTTTTTTAAAAAATTTTTTTAATTTCCCCCAAAATGCATGTTTATATTTTTAAAAATTTTTTTATATTTTTTTAAAAAAACCCCTAAAACTAATTTTTTTTTTTAAAACGACTTTTTAAATTAAAACATATTTGAAAAATTTGTTTATTTTTTTTTGTTTTTGGGGCCCTTCGTTTGTTGAAAGGATATTTAATAGAACTTTAAAACCCCCCTAAGTATATTTTTAAGAAAGGGGTACTTTATTTTTAAAATATGCCAATAGAAAATTTTTTTAAAAAAATTTTTAATACATTTTTTTTAAAAAAAAAATATATCAAAATGTTCGTTGAACTTTTTTTGGGGAAAAAAAAGCAAAAAAGGGGGGCCCCATGAAAAAAAATGACTGAAAAAGAAAATCTATTTCTGTTTGACAGTTTTTAGTTTTTTTAAACTTATCCATGACGTTTGTTTCATAGTAACTTTTTTTTAAAATTAAAAATGCCTCCTCGAGTATTCTTAACGTTAACTGAAAAGGCAGAACTAGTTTTAATTTGTGGAGATGGTTATAAAAATATGTGTGAAGCTGCAGACTTTTTTTAAAGAACGGCATCCAAAAAAACAAATTCTTATTCAACTGAAAAATAGAATTTAAACCTTTTTAAAAGGGGACAGGATAAAATTGGGCATATAAGTCCCCTGAAGAATGAATAAAATCTGTCTGTAGGGAAAAAAAAACCCAAATTTAAAAGTACCGACAGTTATTGAAAATCCCAAAACGTCCACAAAACAGATTTCTGAATATCCCCCTTTTAAAAAAAAACCCCCTGTAAAGCGAACCCCAAAAAAAACAAAATTTAAAACCCCAAAAAAAAAAAAATTTTTTTTTTAAATTAAAAAAAGGATTATGATTTAAGATACGTTTTTTTAATATGGGTCCAAAGTCAAATAGAAGAACAAAGAGATTTTCATTACCTTTCCTATTCGAAAATGAATCGATTTTTTTTCCAAAAATGGTGTATTTTTCGCCCCCAAAAATTTTAGAGGGGGGTTTTTGATGAAAACCCCCAAATTTTTTTATCGACAACAAAAACCAATATTCCCAAAAAAAAAAGTTTGGTGTGGTATCTTAAATGATAAAAATGGTTTTCCCCTTTTTTTCCCCCGAAACCCCCAAATTAAATTTTGTTACCCAAAAATTTTTTTGGGAAAAAGAACTGGAAAAAGATCAGATGCCGTTACAAAAACGGCAAAATTTGTGGTTTATACATGATGGATGTCCTGCTCATTCTACCAGAGATGTTGCTCAATGGCTGAATAAAAAATTCGGCAAAAATGGTTAGGACGAAATACAGATCCACTTTGGCCTCCTCGTTCGCCAGACCTGACACCGGTGGATTTTTTTTTTGGGGTATTTGAAGGCCCCAAAAAGGGTTTTTTAAAAAATAAAACCGTTTAAAAATGACCAAGAACTACAAAAACCCCAAAAAAATTTCATTTTAGAAAAAATTCCTGCTAATTTTGGGATCTACATTAAGGGGAAATTTTTAAAAAGAGAAAAAAAAAGGGCATTTTTTAAAGGGGTGGTAGTCATACAGAGACCCCCTTTTTATAGTTCTTGTTTTAAGCACTTTTAATTTTTTTTTTTTATTTTTTTTTTTTTTTGCAATAGTTTTTGGACATTTTTAAATTATTTTTCCATATTATTAAAAAATTTGAATTAAAATAGTTGTAATTTTTTAAAAAAAAAAAAACTTAGAACTCAGTTTTTTTTTTTTTTTGCGATCTACTATTTTTTTTTTAGTATTAGCCCCCAAATTGTAAAAATTTTTTTTTTTGAAATTAATATAAAAAAATATTATACTTTTTTAAAAAATTTTTTTTTTACATATTATTAAAAATAAAAAAAATTTTTTTTGCTTAAAAAAAATATTTAGGGGGTTTTTAAAATTCTATTAAATATCCTTGCAACAAACTTGAAATTGGCGAATGGCAAAAAAATATAAATTCAGTATAATTTTCAAATATGTTTTAGTTTTTAAAAAAAGTTGTTTAAAAGTAAGTTGGGGTTTTTTTCTTTAAACAAAAAATAAAATTAGAACAATATAAACATGCATTATCAAAAATTTCAAAAAAAAAAAAAAATTTGAATAGAGGGTCATAACTTGGATTTGCGTATAATTTAAAAAAATTTAAACAATTTTCCCCCATAATATTTTGTTATTTTTTTTTAAAAAAGGGCATTTTACTTTTAAGCAGTTTTAAATTTTTTTTGACCCCCTGTATACCTTTCAACTTGTAATAAAAGTAACTACTGCTAATACAGTTTGGCCATGCAAACTTTTATGAAGAAAAAAATTTTTGACAAATTGCAAAAAAAAAGTTACCCATTTTTTGCATACTTAAGGGCCCAAATGTATATAATACAGAGTGACAATAACTAAGCGTTATTTTTTAATTTAATAAATAAACTTTATAAAGGTAATATTTAGGTTTGGATATTTAATTATTTAAATTACTTTACTTTTTAGTGTGTTTAAGTTTAAATCAGAAATTTTTTTGAATATTTCTGTTAATTGAAATATTTTGTTTAAAAAAAATATGCATTAAAATATATAAAATTAATGTAATGATAAGACATATAAGTTCTAAAGTATTTTCAAATTTATATATAAAAATAATTTAAGAAATGAGTACAAACCCCACGATAGGTGCCATTTTTTATGCGACATTGTAATACAAACGGCAGATCTTATAGTTGGAGGCTGGGGCTGTCGTTGTTCAGGACGATGTTGTGGATTTTTTTTATTGAAGGTCACCAGCATTTATAATATAGAATGACAATAACTGAAGTGTTATCTAAAAAAATGAGTTATTTTAAAATACAAAGCTACTAATAAAACAAAAGTCGAAGGCTGGTTGCCGTGATACCCAGGACTATCTTGTAGATCTTTTTATTGGGTGTCACCTATATTTTTTTATAATACAGAGTAAAAATAACTGAGTGTTATTGTTTTATTTTTAGTTTTACCAATAAATTTCAGAAGTTATTATTTATTTTTGGGTAATTTATTTTTTAAAAATTTTACTTTTATGTGTCTTTAAATTTTAATAAAAAAATCCAAAAAAATATTCCTGTAAAATACAATCTTTTGTTTAAAAAAAGGTAAATAAGATCAATTTTTTAATTAGACATGTACTGACATGTTCTAAAGAATTTTTAAAATTATTTATTAAAACAATAAACATAATTATTTCCTGGTTTTAATGTTTCGCCTCTGTGTGTGTGTGTGTTTGTGTGTGTTTTTATTTTCTGCATATCCTAGATTTTAAGGATTACCAATAAGCAGAGGGTGCAAATACTATGGGTTCTATACCTAAAAAGATTCCTTAGACTTCTCAATGCAAACACTGGGCACTGAGACGGTGTTCTGCGACCTTCCTTGTGGATTTAGGAGCCAACATTTCGATGCTGAAAAGGCACGAAGGTTGTCGTTTAACTTTCGTGGCAAAAGACTATGTAGAAAATTCGATCCAAAAACAAACAAATAATAGCAAGAAAATTTTTTTGGGAAAGCAGTAGCTACGCTGTCGTTAGTGCCCGGATGCAAGTATTATCTTTTTTACATAATGAAAAATAAACTTTATGTGCGACCCACGTGAAATTCTCTGATATAAAAGATTGTATTATAATTATTATACATCATAAATGATTTAAAATTAAGTACATTTTGACTTATTTTTCTTTTACGCACGCGTGCGTAACACACTTTCTTATCTACATTAAAATGACGATTAAAAAGTTATTGTTTTGATACGATTTTACGAAAAAAAAAAGTACCTATATAATGACACAATTTTTTTTTTACCGAAAATAAAAAAAGGTGTCGTAGTGCTTTCCATCGTCGGATTTACTTTAAAATACTGGATTTAGTAATGTTATGAAAATGATATGTGTTTATTTAACTTCTTAAGTTGGTCAAAAAAGTTTCAAATAATAAAATTAGGTTTGTATTTAAAAAGTAAGGATAGTATGTGGAGTAATTTAAGGATGATCTAGATAAAAAAAAAATTTAAAAAAATAAAAGTTGGACATAACTAACGACGCTTTCATACGTTAAATAATCCTTAGAATCCGAAGAACAAAAAGTATACAGCGTGTTCCATTTAAAAATCAAAATTTCCAGTCATTTTCGATAAAACCAGAAGTTTAAAAAACTTTTCATAAGTTCACAAAAATGACGTGGAGTGGCAGCGTACCCGCCTCTCAGCCGTGAAGACCCGGGTTCGATTCCCGCACTGTCCATTGGACTTTTTTATAGGTCGTCACCTCACAGAAGGCAATGGCAAATCACTGTGTAGTATTTCTGCCTAGTAAACCCTCTCACATGTGCTTCGGAAGGCACGTTAAGCTAGTGGTCCAACATATTTGTGTAAATTGGTACGCAACACAGATATGTGCGAGAGAGTGTCTACGCTCCGCATAGAGTATGGCACATTAAGAAGAAGAAAAAAATTATAAAAAATGGCAGCCAGAAAGTAATCTTGTGGGCACCCGGTATACATAATTAAATTTATTCTAAATTGTGCTCCACACTTATATTGCACTGGCTTCACTTTTTTGGAATGTAAAATCAACATGATTAATTTTTCTAGTTGTCAAATGTTTTTATTTTTTAAGTTTATAATTAAAATAATTTAAAAGGTCAATTCTTTAATTAAAAAAAAAAAAATGGAGAAATATTTGAAAAATCGAAAAATTGATTTTTTTTATTATTCGTCGTTACACGTAGAATATGAAACAAATCACCATAAATTGCTTAAATAAATGCATTTTGTTGATAAAAAACATAAAAAAATACCTTTTCTTATTTTCAAAATTATAATTAACGCCAAATTTTGGGTTTTACTTAAAAGATTCCCAAATCCGCAACAAAAAGAAAAAAAGTGCCAATATCTTTATTTTTCAATTTTTTTATGATTAAAAATTAATGAAGCGACACATCTAAACAATTATCAAAGTTTCGATAAGTATGGGTCCAAAAATGCATAGTTTCTAGAATACAGGGTGTTAAACAAAAAAAAATGGTTTTTGTAATTGTCTTGAATACCCTGTAGCCAATTTTTTCAAAATTTGTCAGTGTTATTTTTATTTAAAAAGGCTTAATTTAGGCCTAAATGAATTGAAATTTTAAGGTTCAGTGGCGACTCAGGGGATAACTTATTGAAAATAATTGTGAAAAAAAATTACTCCACTGACTTTTTTGCAATTTTTATATGTTTTAGATTAGGCAACTAAAAGTACAACTTTTTGGTTTTTGATATTTTTTTCTATATTGTTTGTTTTCCAGAAAAAAATAATAAAACCCATTATATAAATAAGAAAAATTAAATTTTCGTTTGCTACTAGAGTTAACTATTATAGGGGTACAGAGATGTGCAATGAATTGGTTTTATTATTTTTTTTTTTTGAAAACATTGGAAAATAGTAAAAAATATCAAAAGACAAATAATTGTTTTAGTTGCTTAATCTAAAAAACACTAGATTTGCCAAAAAGTATGTAAAGTACATTTTTTCACAATTACTTTCGATAAGGTGTCCCCTAACACGCCACTGAACCTAATAATTTTAGATTAATTTGGCCCAAATTTGGCCTTTATTAATAGAATTAACACTGACAATTTTCGAGAAAATCGGCTACAGGGTATTGAAGATAATTACAAAATACCTTTTTTTTAAGTTTAACACCCTGTATCCTAGGAATTATGTATTTTTGAAGCCATATTTATGTATAACTTTTTTTTAATTTATCAATGGGAAATCACCTCATAAAATTTGGCGGTGCGTTTCCCGAGAACCCTGTATATTATGGAAGTTGCTTTCCATTTGCACAAATTTATAGAGTTATAATATTAAAACCGATAAAAAATAGCACAAAAAATAAATCTCCCGAATAACTTTAAATCGTAAAATATTTTTAGAATTTAAAATTTAACTCAACCTATCAATATTAAAACAAATATTTGCAGCATAAATTCGCTTCGTACTTTTATAAACAAACGTTAACTTTTTGTTAATTAAAAAATATATATATTTATTTCTAAGTTACGTACGGGGTTTTCATTTATATTTTGACACCCACTTACAATGAAAATTAAAAAAATTAAAATTATATAAAATTTTCATAATTTTTAATTTATTATATTTTAAGCATAACGAAAAAAACAAATAAACATGAAAAAAAAATAAATAAGTTAACTTTTTAAACATATATAGTTTACTGAGAATTTCGTTAAGCCGATTTATTTAAGTTTATAAATAAAAATTCAATTAATAGAAACATTAGCATTGCCTTTTAAAACAAATTATTTATAATACGCTTGATATTTTAAAAAATTACAACTTTTTAACATACCTTCCATCATTTTCTCTGCAGTTGAAAATGTTGTTGAAAACAAAATTGAAACGGTTTCTAATAAGTAACTTTTTTATCTTTGGACAGTCCACGAAGGCTGATGCCTAAGTACTAACGTACCCTGGGTGTCTTAAGTGTGGTGAGAGGGAGTAAGTTCACACGGGAGACTCGGAGGAGAAGGAAAAACTTTTGCGGGTAGCAAGTTCCTTAGTCTGGACACTATAGGAATAAAGGAACGACAAATGTGAAAAGTTCGGTCTTTAGTTGAACTGTAAAAGGATGCATAGAAGTTGCACTACGTTTTGCTCTGATGGGAGCCGTCAGAGGAGGAATTATACTGGCCAACTCCTCTGGTCAGAAGCCATAAAAATACCTATAGAACAACTTGACGGTGGGCAAGAGAAGGAAGTCTTTCTGTAAGCATGGGATCATTAATTATTTTATCTTATTTGAATGGAGTCCAGAATGCCAAGTTTTGTAGAAGACGCCATTTTCCCGAAATGAGAACAATACTCTAAAGAGGGTCTGATTTGGGATACATACAGAATATACAGATTGGAAGAAGAAAAATACTTTATGGCTCGAAAGTGAAATCCAAGCTTTTTTAAAACTGCCAAGGATATGGATGTTATGTGTTTGTGCCAGTTGAGGTTATTCTTAAAAGTAACGCGGACAAGATTAAGCGACTCTTTGTTCTGCAGAACTTGACCGCTCATATGTAACGGATGAGCATTGACAGACTTTTTTCGCGACAGCGAACATGAATATGTTTTCGAGGCATTAAACTGAATACGATTTTTGGCGCCCCAATCCAAGATAAGTTTAAGTCTTGTAAGAGGGATATCCGCAATGACCTACGCTTGGTTTCCAAATCAGGCTCATTGAGTGGCTTGAGAAATTGAATGTTTGAGTGGAGGGTACTATCGTCAGCAGAACTATAAATGAGATTGATTGCAGAAAACGGATGATCGTTAATGTGTAGAAGAAACAGAGTAGGTGTCAGTACTAAGCTCTGGGGCACCCCAGCATTAATTTGGTAGAAGCTGGAAAATTTACGATCTACATCTACAGTAACTGATATACGTAGATCAAAAAGAAAACTGGAGAGTCAAGAGCAAAGCTAAGATGAAAGACCGTAAAAAGGAAGTTTGTTAAAAAGCTTATCATGCCAGACCTGATCAAAAGCATTGGATATGTCAAGAGCAACGATCTGGAATTTCCCAAGAAACTCAAGGGACTTGTTCCAGTTGTGTGAGACAAAGAAAAAGATCAGTGGTGGGGGTGGCCTGTCCTGGTGCCAGATAAGGTTTCTGTATTGCTAAGAAGGGATGTTTTTAGGCAGGTTTTCTATCTCATTAAAAAAAAAACTTGATACCCAACTCGCGTTAGGAATCCTTTAAAAATTATTGGTCCAATAAATTTATTGCTCAACATGGTACCCCAAACATGAAGAGACCTACGCGCTTGTATCTTAAGACCTTGGATTTTGTGGGGTTTTCAGTTGCCCAATAATGCTTGATCTTTCTTTAATACATCTCCACTCTAGTAAAAGTTGCTTTTTTACTGATGGTTAATTTATTTTGTTAAAAAAAATTTTTCCGTTTTAAAGATTCCAAATCATTTTTGACAATAACTCTCTGTTAAATTTAGAACTGGCAAAAATTTGTAGGGATAAAAGTTATTTTTCCTTAAAGTATTGTAAATTTTTCCCCAAGATTTGTTTGTATAATTTGAAAGGCTAAAAATTGATTTATTGAAATTTTCTAAATAAAAATATATAACGCTAAGATTTTTCTGGCTTTTCTTAAAATAAATGAAGCTAAATATTTAAAGCCAGTCCTGCTCTTAATTTGT
The DNA here is from genome assembly GCA_019359885.1 of Listronotus oregonensis. Classification (NCBI taxonomy): domain Eukaryota; kingdom Metazoa; phylum Arthropoda; class Insecta; order Coleoptera; family Curculionidae; genus Listronotus; species Listronotus oregonensis. The sequence continues at coordinate 2,454 of JAHBCN010023778.1, read as the reverse complement.
AGCCACTTTTGTCGTTTTTTATTTTTTTTTACATTTGTTGTCCGGAAAAACGTTGGTGATATTCGTACCGAACTTGCGCGACATTTTTATCGCTTACATGGAAAAGATTATTAAAGTATTATTTCATGTTTTGAATATGTTTCGATATATGCTATGTTAAAAGGGTTTTTAGTTTAACTTAAGCAACGCCAAAATATAAATACGTGTAAAGGTGCTGTCAAAACGTATAATCAAAAGAAATATTTGGTATTCCAAGGCAATGCTGATTTTTACTAGCAATTAAATGTTTAATTAAAAACTTAAATATTTTCAAAGCGGCTGAATAAAATGCCAGCAAACTTTATTTTTCTTTTGTTATTCTTAAAAAATAATAGATTAAAAACTAGGAAAATTTTATGCAACAAGTTTTTTCTATACTTTTTATTTATTGTTGTAAGTGGGTGTCAAAATATAAATGAAAACCCTGTACATATTTTATGTTAGATTTTAAAACTTGTTTTCGCTGTAAGGATCATAAGCATTACTTTAAAGCTTGACATTCAGTTAAAAACTTTACAGCTTATAAAGGTACTTTTAAGGTGTGAAACATAAAATAAAGAATTTCTTAGGTGTCTTTAAATTTACAATCCTTCTCTGTAACGTTGAAGCAAACTTAAAAGTAGTATAGAATAAAAACTTTAGTATGTTTTCTACAAGTAGTACAAAGATGTTAAATTAAGGCTAAGGTTAAGGTTAAATAGGGCTATAAAATTGCTTTTTTGTTATCTTTTCTTAAAGATTGGACATCTCAAGAATATACTTTTAAAATTTAAAGTCGATCAGAGCAAAACTCCCGAAGTTATTGACTAATTATTCTTCTCTCTTATAAAAAAGTATTTCCTTATCAAAAATATTTAAACTTTAAACACGTTTATCTCAAACCTACTTTTTAGAAGAACGTGATCACTGCCATTTAAAAACTACATTAACCCCCCTTTCCGCGTTCCCTTTAGGATTTTTTTTTACAATAAAGGGTTTTTTTACCCCTATAATGGCGAAAGTTTTGGTAAAAATTCGGAGTTTTCACTTTGAATGACCAGCAGAAATTTTAAAACAGAAAAAAAAACTATAAGAAAACGTCAAGGGGGGTTTTAATAATACTTTGACTAAACTGTAATGGAATTTGATTTTCGATAAATTTTAGCTGAGATACAGTGATCACCGCAAATCGTCTATTTTCAAAGATGCCCTAATCCGTCACCGGGTTTTTTATTATTTTTTAATAAAAAAAATAAATAATGTTGTTAACACAATACTTAATATTGTACAAAAGGTTTAAATAAATTTGTTTAAGCTATATTGCTAAAAAAATCATAAAGAAAGTGTTTTAACGACTGAGCCCTAACCCCCCACCCTTATAAAAATTTTTAAAAAAATCAATTGCCGGAAAAAAAAACACATTATTTTTTAACGTTTTCACCCTTGACGCGTATTGATATTTTGAGGTCGCTTTATTTAAATCAAAAACACTTTAAATATGGGATATACCGAAGATAAAAACATAAAATAAAACGTCTTTTCTATGTAAATAATAAAAATAAGTCGCAAGTTCGGTACAAATATTACCAACGTTTTCCCGGACAACGAATACCTTTGAGAAACTAAATACATTGTTTGCTGATTTAAAGAAACAAGAGTGTTAAAATAAAAACGAGAATAGTGGCTACAAATCGATTTGAAATTTTTGCTTTATTTTAAAGATAAGTTTAAGTTTACGAATATCCAAAAAACTGTTAGCGGAATATTTTTTTTTGAAATCCCGAAAGATCAATTCCTGAGGTTTTAAATTATACAAGTAAATCTTGGGGATAAATTTACAATATTTTGAGGAAATATGACTTTTATGCCAACAAATGTTTGCCAGTTTAAAATTTAACCGACGCTTATAAGATTTAAAGGCTTTGTTATTATCAAGAAGAAATTGGAAAAGTTTAAAATGATTAAAAAAATATTACTGATAAAGCGATTTTTACTACAGTAGGGATGTATAATATAAAAAATAAGCATTATTGGGCAACCAAAAATCTCTACAAAATCTAAGTTATTAAGATACAAGGGCGTAGGTCTTTTTATTTTTGGTGTGGCATGTTGGGCAATAAAGCTAATACATCACTATTTTTTGAGAAATCTCTTTTTCTTCAAAATGTAGATACCAATATTGGTAAAAAAGGAGTTGTAAAAAATCTTTTTGATAGAATTAAAATAATTTGTTTTAATTCAAACAAAGAAAACGAAAAAGATTTCAAAATAATTATTTTCTTAATTTTATAATCAAATGCTTTTCTTAATTTAAACAACCAAATTTAAGACAAGATCAAAATAGACCTATTACAAATATATTTTACCATATGCTCCTTGTTATAAATAAACTAAATATAGGAAAAAAATTTTAAAATTTTTTACATTTTATAATAC
>JAHBCN010023777.1:0-12338 GCA_019359885.1 Listronotus oregonensis | reverse complement strand
TTTTTTAGCTCATCTGTTCTCTTGTAAACCCTATTCGCGATATACCGTGTTTTTCTCAGAGGTGAAGCTTTTTTAAATCTTAAGGTGAAAAATAAAATTGGCATATGGATACCATCACACATAGGTATTAAGGGAAATGAAAAAGCAGATACAGCAGCTAAAGAAGCTATTTTTCAGCAAAATATAAGCAACAATGTTTCAGTACCAAGTTATGGTGTTAAAATGTTTTTCAAATTTAAAATACAGAACGTGTGACAGAATCATTGGTCAAATCAGCATACTAAGTTAAATGAAATTAAACCCTACGCCAAACCTTGGAATAACAACCACCTCAACCGAAAAGATCAAGTAATACTTACAAGATTACGAATAGGACATACGAAATTTAGCCACGAATATCTCCTTAAGAACCAGTTTGTGCAAAGTGTGCAAATCAACTAACCGTAAGGAAAATTTTATTTGAGGAATGCCCCCGGAAATTTTAACACAATTTGCGAAACAAACATAACCTAAACCATGGGGTCGCAGAATCTTTAGGTGAAAATGCTAACATTGCGAATAAAAGATTTCCAACCGAGATAAATTTAATTAATTATGTTGAAGTAATAAGTATGAAGTTATTGAACTATTTAAGAATTATTAAGTATTGTTAACAAATCATTGTACCTACTGCTAGAGGCCTCCAATAACCTTTGTAGTTGATGGGGCCATGAACAATAAATAAAAAAAAATCAATTGGATACGTCAGTATTTGATAAAAATATGCATTGTATGACCTATGCATTTGTTTTGTATCCCTTCCAGTTTGACCGGAAGTGACTAGTACTATCAAATTTTTAATGGGACCGCTAGTATATTTTCTCCTATTCTGATAGGTATTGTTTTAAACACAATGACGCACATAGGTCATTTATGCTATTTTAGGCGATAATAAACAAAAAAAAAGTATTAATAAAAATTTCTTTGTTATATTTTTTATCTGAAGAGAATATTCCTGATAACTTTTTTTTGTACTACAATATTTTTTATCTCAAGTCAGTTCTCAGTCTCAGTTTGCTAAACGCAGTGAATATTTTTGTTTTTATTTTCTGCGGATTATTTAATAAAATTTTGAGAGTTTTAGTGTTCAAATAAATTATTTCGAAAAGTTTGGACTAAGTTATAACTGTGTTCGGAAGTTTAAGGTATGTATTTTTTTGTAAAATTAATGTTAATTGTTTTATGTAGGGCCTTATTACGAGATGTAATGATTTTAATCTGTTTGTATATATATGTATATAATAAAAATTAAATGTTTATTTTAAAAAGCATGCAAAACCAGAGGTCAAACCAGGTCAAACTAAAAACATTTTTTTATTAAAGTCACTGTTGTCGGCCCTTAGCTCATATTAAGTTTTGTTGCCCAAGTGTGCCACTTTCTTAGAAATCTTTTTTTTTTGTAGACCATGTCAATTCAAAAAAATGAGCTATTTAACGTTTGGTGCGAAGGTAACTCCATAGATGAAAAAAACGGCGACGTTTAAACGTTTGTTTTAAATAAACTTCATTTAAATGATAAAGAAGATAGCGCTAGATATAATGCAGTCAAAGAAAAAATGAGAAATTTTAACGTTTCTGTAAATAAAATCCTGTACACGCACCAGAAACAAATTTGAAATAAAGCACCGCGACTGGCTAAATACTTCAATCGAATTCTTTGAGAACTTAAAAGATTCTGACCAATGCTTGCCCAGCACTAGTAAAGGACGCCCATGCAAAAATTTTGAAGATCTTGCAGAACAGCGAAAACGTCAAAAAATTATGCCTCTACTTAAAGATTACTCTTTGCCGGAGCTAACATTTGCTGCACGTAAAAGTTTTGAGTTATCTGAAAAAAGAACCGCTTCTAAAATTATTAAAGAAGTAACGGTATTGCCATCAAAAGATCTAACAAATTAAAAAAAAAAGAGTCCCTTCTCAAAAATGATAAAATATACACCAGAAGAAGCTCTGAGTCTTTTTATTGATAGCCGATTAAACAAGAAAAGTTATATTTTAATACAACAAGGAGCATAATGCCAAAATGCAAATATTTATCCAAACTAGAATATTCTTCCCGTGGAAAAAAAAAAGTTTTCCTGAAAAAAATTTCATAAAAGTTAACATATCTCGGCAGAGGTAGAACTGCAAGCACTCGTTGACCATACATCCCAACGAATTTTCCAAACGCAAGAAGAAATTTTTCAAAATTTCCAGAGTCTTCTTCAAGAACGGTCACAATTCAGTACAAATGGGGGGATGGCGGGGGAGGTCACTCAACCTATAGGCAACAATTTAGTGGAGAAGATAGGGCAAAAACTGATACCGACTTATTTTCCCTTTGCTTAGTTCCCCGCAAATGACGGCAGATGATGATGGTACCATACTATGGCAAAGTACCCCGGCCGTCATCTACGAGATACGTAGACCAATTGTTGATCTTTGCAAAATTTATTATCAATGTATATTTCAGTTTTTATCAAACTTTTCTTTTTTACAAGTAATTCATTTTTATATTTTTTAGGATGGCGTTCTTTTTTGTTTAATATAATTGTAATGGCATTTCTAAAACATAAAAATATTTAAGATCTCAACAGATTTATATTTTTTTAATTTTCCCAGATGTCAAAAACCTGCTTAATATAATCAAAACAGGTATAGGGATTTATTACCGCCTAAAATTGCAAAAAAGACCTATGTGTGACGCCCCCAGATTTCATTTTTTGAAACTTCTTTGGTCATAATATTTAGTTTTATAAATTCCAATCCAAGAGTGCCGTAAATACGCTAGTTTTAGATCAAGTAGCCATGGGGAAAAAAAAATTAATTCGTCTTTTCTTTTTAACGGCTTCCTGGACGGGTTAAATGACACCAAGGCAAAAAAAGATTGGAAAACAAGTTTAAAATATTATAAATATTATATAAAATTAAAAATCCCCTTCCGGGGTAGGACTTTTTTTTGGAAATTTCCTCCTCTTTTCAGAACCTTTTTTAAGTTTTGAAGATCTTTGATAGTTTTCGAGATATTCAAAAAAAATCCCTTCTTTTTTTTAAATTGTTTATAACTTTTGCAATTTTCATCGACCCTCTTTTGGGACTTTTCCTTAAACTTTCTACATAATATTCCGAATCGAATGACACCTTCATCGTAATTTTCGGAGAATATACAAAAATTTCATCCCATGTTGAGCAGATTATCCGTTTTTCGACAGAAATACCAACTTTGAAATTTCCAATTATTTGAAACAAAATGCTCTTTTAGGATATGCTAACGAGCCATCCTTGTTTCATTTGAAAAAATTACTTATGGTAAATATAACGATTTAACGCATTCACGGCACTCATAGATTTAAATTTAAAAAAAATGCAGAAATGTCAAAAAATGATACAGTACGAGGTGTCATTGTAATCAGAAATATCATATTCAATTGAAATAAGAAAAAATATTCCAGTGGTGCTATTTAAAATGTGAAAGTAATAGTCATTTCCGGTCAAAGCGGTAGTGATACAAAACATCTGAATTGGCCAAACAATGCATTTTTATGTCAAACATCGACATACAAAATAAAACTTTTTGGTTTTAAAACATTTAAATTTCATTTAAAACATTTAAATTTGTTACTGTATTACTGCTAAAAATTAAAGAAATCGCATACGGTGCAAAGTTTTTGCAGTTTACTGTACGCATAAAACGCATGAAATACGGATAAACTCAGTGTAAATGAGAATAAATATTTTATATATAAATCTCGTAGACTTTGTAATCATGAAATTAAAATAGATTTGCAAAAAGGGAAAATGATGAAAGTCAATGCGGAGTACTTAAATACACAGATAGCTCAAAAATACGTTTAGAAACATTCATTTAAAACCATTTCGTCGAAATTTAATTTTAATAATGCATTTTAGCGTCTGTAATTTTCAAGTTATAAATAATAATTGAAAAAATTCGCTGATAAAATATTTCTTAAATTTTATAAATGGTTAAGTACATAATATACAACGCACAGCATAGACTTCCGTGGCAAAACTTAAACGTTCTATCAAAATATAATTTTATTTAAAAAAATGAATATTTTCTTACAAAATTATTGTAGAAAATAATTGAATTTTGTAAGCGATAATTGCATACAGTGTTGGTTGAAGGTCTTATTAATTAACTAATAATTAGGATATTTTTATTCTGGAGGACAATTTTCGAGACCATCTAGGAAAGTACCAAACATTTTTTTGTCCGCTATTTTAATTTCCAGAGTGTTTAAACCATCGAGCATATAGCGACTGGAGGCAGCCTTACGACCTGGCCGTGTAAAGAAGATCATGCGAAAAAATAAGACAATAAGGGTACAACTTTTCTCTCTCGCTCCGCGTGCTAATTGGTGAGCGTGGTATATTCTCCTCCCCGCCGACTGGAGAGAGATAGAGAGAGAGAAAGGTTGTACCCTTATCTTTTTTTCCTCTCACATGCCTGTTCGCACGGCCAAGAGGCTGCCCCTAGAAGGTATATTCTCAAAGGTTTAAACTGTAAAACCTGCGATCTTCTTCCTTTCCTTTTAAATCTCCTAATCTCAGGATTTTCTAATGAAATAGAAATATGCCGCTGTTGGCAAATACTGGTAAATTAAAATCAAAAACTGTTTTTTTTTCGCCATCATAAAGGAAGGAAGCATAACATGGCTAAAGTAAAAAATTAATAGTGGCATTTCCTAATTTTAAAAATGAAAAAAAAAATCCAAATTTTTGTTATAGCCCAGTCTGTATGTAATTTTCATGACTTTAATTTGTAACAGGTTGAAAGGTGTTAGAAGTTGTAGAGGTGGATTATCTAAATATGATTATATAGTTTTAGACTCGAAAAAAGTGTGCAGAGGTGGGGGTGGAGGGTTAAAAATTTTAAAAACGTGTTTTTCGCTTATGCTAGCGCCATTGTTAATTTTAGAGGGATATGTTCAAAATTTTTTTTTTAGGTAATTAAAAAGCCTATAATTTGAGCCCGGCTAAAATTGATTTGGTCAATTCGTTTATGAAAAATGCAAAAAACCGTTAAAAATAGCGATTTTTTAAAATGTGGATAATTATTGCAAATTTTTTTTATCCATTTCTATCATTACAAAAAAATGTTTTTTAAATTCTAAATTAAATGAGAGGTTGAACAGCTTAATCGGATATTAGAGCCCTAATTTATTGGGCTATATCTTTTCTGTTTATAAATATTTTACGTCATACATACATACAGTGTGTTTTGCTTTTTCGAAACTTATATTTTACTAATTTAAATCAACCTAATAAAAAAATTAACATTCAGTCCTTTGTTTTGAGCCCTAAAAAAAGGTACTTTTTTGTTAATAAACAATTGAAGCTGGAACGCCACCTGCATGAGTTACAAATTTTTAACTTAGAAATATGAAAAGATGAAATCAAAACAAATAGTTTTGAAAAAAAAAAGTTTCTACAACCAGTAGGAACCGACTTGGCAATTTTTTTTTTAAATCATAACCTAATTGTTTGTAATTTTTTAAGAATTTATTTGGACGGCATTCGATAGTATAACACTTGAACTCGATACAACGCATAATAAAAATTTGTAATATGTGATTTTTATTGATAAAGGGTGTGTTTAAAGTTACTGATACTGTCGAGCGGGGCGAGGGAGGTAGTGGTGGGGATAGAAGCTCTCGAAATGACTTGCCAAGTAAAAAACTGAAATTGAGAGTTTAAATTCCGCGAAGCGCAAAAAAAGCCATATCTCTGCGAATTTTAATCCGATAAAGCTATTTTTTAATACGGGGTAGCCCAAAATAATGGTGCATTTAGTTTTTAAAAAGTATTATAAATTTTTCTTATAATTTCATTTTTGTAAATCATGTTATTAAAATTTAAATGGTACAATATTTATAATAAAAGAGAGTATAATATAATGAAGGGGTTTCTGAGAAAAACAACATATGTCAAATTTTTATATTATTTAATAAATCAACAAAAACATATGTTGACAGTGCGATGAAACTGGATAAATTTTAAACGCCCATAACATTTAGATATGCAATATTTGTGTAAAAAGCCGAAATTTCTCTGAAATACAGTCTCCTCTAAAGGTTCTCCTTAAAAAGAATTATATTTAATTTTAAAAATTGGACTGGGTTAAAAAAAATTAAATTGTAAAAAGTTTAATAAACAATAAAAAAGCTGAGCTGCGACGCATGGACTAAAGTTTAATAAAAAATGATAATAATTTTTAAAAACTAAATGCACCATAATTTATATCTTTTTGCGCTTCCCCGGATTAAAAAAAAGCTTTATCCGATAAAAATTCGCAGAGATATGGCTTTTCTTGCGCTCCGCGGAATTTAAACTCTCAATTTCAGTTTTTTACTTTGCAAGTCATTTCGAGAGCTTCTATCCCCACCAATACCTTCCTCGCGCCGCTCGAAAGTATTAGTAACTTTAAACACAACTTTTATTAATAAAAAACAATATTACAAATTTTTATTATGCGTTGTATCAAGTTTAAGTATTATACTATCAAATGCCGTCCAAATTAATTCTTAAAAAATTACAAACAATTAGGTTATGATTTAAAAAAAAAATGCTACTGGTCGTAAAGACTTTTTTCAATACTAATTTGTTTTGATGTCAGCTTTTCATATTTCTAAGTTAAAAATTTGTGCAGGGGTCGCTCCAGCTTCATTTGTTTATTAACAAAAAAGTACCTTTTTTCAAGGCTCAAAACAAAAGACTAAATATTAATTTTTTTATTAGGTTGATTTAAATTAGTAAAATATAAGTCTCGAAAAAGCAAAAGACACTTTGTATGACCTAAAATATTTATAAACAAAAAAGATATAGCCCAATAGATTAGGGCTCTAAAATTAGTAAAACTCAATTATCTTAGCAAAAAATTATCCGATTAAACTGTTGAACCTCTTATTAAATTCAGAGTTAGAAAACCATTTTTTTGCAAGGATAGAAATGGATAAAAAAAAATTTGCAATAATTATCAACATTTCAAAAAATGGCTATTTTTAACGGTTTTTTTGCATTTTTTCATAAACGAATTAACCAAATCAATTTTAGCCGGGCAGGCCTTATTTTTACCTACAGTCTGGCCTATTATGAAATAATTAATCTTTATCGACATATCAATACGTTATTTTGGGGATTAAAAACCAGAATCTAAAAACAATCAAAATAACACCTTATAATTTAAAACTGATCGACTAGTCACCGAGATACGAGAGCTCACGTATGAAAAAAGCCCTCCAGGTAAGTGGTACATCTGACCCCGTTTTAATGGCTTATGTATCCACCTAGACGTCCGCCCCTTTGGATTAAGACTCCTAAAGGATTTAATAATAAGTGGTTAATAAGGCGGACATATTGCTGTTCACGGCCTCTTCCCCAGATTTTTAACACCTTTAGCTCTATTCGCCACCCTCTTGTTATCTGCCCACGTGTCCGCCTTTTGGGATTTTGTTTAGTTATGTCAATACCCAGTGGCGTAACTAGGCGTGGGCAAAGCGGCCCCTCGCCCAGGGCCTCGCACTCAAAGGGGCCCCGCACGAAGCCCCTTTGAGTGCGAAGGTTACTTTCCTGGTATAATTAGAACATTTTATTATATTTTTTACCTTTTTGCCTTTTGTATTACATTCTTATTAAATTTCAATTTAAGTCAAACATCAATTAAATATTCAAAACTGTAGAGGCAAGGGCTACGATAATGGCGCCAATATAGTCGGCATCAACAAAGGAGTAAAATCAAGAATATTAACTATTAATCCCGGAGCATTCTTCACGCCTGGTGGCTGCCACAGCTGGAATATTATCTTAGTAGATGCAGCCAACACATCATCCATCCCAAAGGTGTTTCTTGGCTTTATCCAAAAAATATATGTCCTACTTTTAAAGTTCAGTAAAAGATGGGAACTAAATAAGGGTAAATTGAAGATAAGCTTAAAATCTTTGTCTATTGGGATGGGAAAGCCAAATCGCTTCCGTAAAAGCGATTTCAATTCAATTCAAATCGATGATATTGTCGATTGCATTAATAATCTGAAAAATCAATCTGAAGAATCAGATACTCTCTGCGATTGCGAATCAATTGTTACTGAAATGCTGACTCTTGAATTTATTATTTCTATACACGTGTGGTACGAAATATTGATCCGTGTAATAATAAAAGTAAAATCTGGCAAAAAGTCAATATAAATTTAAAGGTCACTATTGGACATTTGCGCAAATTTCGCGACTGGATATAAGAATTTCGTGAAATAGGATTCTAATATTGTACTGCAAAAGTTTGCGAGTTCATAGAAAAGAGCAGATTCTTACATCTTTTAAGGAGAACAGGGTTCGTAGGAAAAAAATAATGTTCAGTTATAAAGCTGTGGATGAGTCTACTGATTTTGCTAAAAATAGTTTGTTTTTTTTATTGAAATAAATGATGCAGTAATTCAAGACACTGACACGAGATTTACTGCACGTACTAATATTTAATAATATTGATCTTCTATAATAAATAATTTAAAATGCTTACAATTAGAACCTGAAACATTGTAATGACTTAGGTCAGTACTACAACATGGAGAAACAAAGATATAGGTCATATGAACTATAGAAGAGCCTAACCTTAGTACCAGACTTTATTAAAGACGCCAATCATCTTATTGAATATATAATTAAAAATAAATTGCAAGACATTTATCCTAATTTTTATATTGCTATTAGAGTTATGCTGACTATGCCAGTAAGTACAGCTTCCACAGAAGGAAGTTTTTCCAAGTTAAAAATTATTAAAAACTACTTGAAAAATAGTATGATGCAGGACCGATTGTCTGCTTTAGCAAGTTTAAAATTATTAAAAACTACTTGAAAAATAGTATGATGCAGGACCGATTGTCTGCTTTAGGAATGTCATTAATTGAAGTAGGGTTAGCTTAAAAAATCAATTACAAATCTTTATGACTTAAGCAAAGCAAAAAGGCGAAGGGAATTATTTTTGCAAAATAATGATTAGATCATACCAATTACGAACTGAATACTCTTTTTTAAGAGGACTTTTAATATTATCCGCGCAATATTATTTTATTATCATAAAAATATGGTAGGTTTATTACATTGGTTTTAGGAATAGGTACTGAAAGAAAAGAGCCTCGTTCATGCGACTTCGCCCACATCTAGATTAGTCCACTCTACGCCACTGTGAATACCTACTATCCATCTTCCATCTATGGTTTCTTAACTTAAAAAAAAAAAGCTACTCTCATAGCTAATTATATGTATCCACTGAGGTGTCCCTCTGCAGATAGTACTATTGGCATTGAATGAACAAATGACAATGAAGACATGTCATATCACTGATGACGGACAAATCTTGGCTCTATCCTACAAACAGACCTTATAATCATCACAATTTCGCTCATAAGAGCCAATTTTAAGTCATTAAGGCATTTACAATTACACAATTATGAAAACAATAAAAGCGTTTTCAAACGGGGAAAACCTTAAGTTCAGTTTCAACAAATATGTATGTGTAAGCAAAACGAAACATGTTTTAACACTATCATTTTTAAACCTTGACTTAACTAGGCAACGTCGATTGAAAAGGAAAATGTTACCGTAACAATTAATTATTTCTTTTCCGGGAAATATATTAAATTTAGAAAAAAATGACTATACTTTGCACTTTTGTTGCGATGTTAAAGCAAGTAATTACCTAAATAGCTCTCAGCTGTTGTATTAGTGGTGGACAGAGTATAGCAATAATCAACAAGCATCGACATACAGGGTAATTTAAAAAACATATGTCAGACAAAAATGTTATGTAAACAAAGCTGCTTTATAACCGCCTTATTTTTAAGATATAGAATTTTTAAAAAATCAGAACTGGGATTTTTTCTTTATTTATAAATCGTTTTTTTTTAGTTATTATTAGACTTTATACAGATAAAACATTGACCGAAATATCCATTATGATGATGATGATGAATTTTTGCTAGTATTATGAACCAGTGGTGTTGCTTCTAAAATGTTATTTGTTTTTACCATAATTTCGTAATAAATTTTTGTTATTAATATTATTGATAATTTGTTACCTGGTGCCAATTTTTTGCTTAGTTTTACATAAAAAATGAACTCTTGAATAATTTCGAGAAACTTAACGTCTGTCGGGATATTCTAATTTTAAATCTGCGTACAGTACAAAAGGGTAATATTTAATGTTATGCTTTTCGTACCATGCAAGTTTAAAATTAGAATATCTCAAATGCCAGTAACTTATGGGGTTAATTTAAAAGTACCTTTTTTATGGAACTAAGCAGAACATAAGTATCATGTACCAAATTATCAATAATATTAATTTTATTAAAACATTAATTAAATATTCAACAACAAATTGATACCTAAGGTGTCTAAAGTAAGCTAAGAATTTGTCTTCATCGGTCTTCTGCAATTTTTTTATATTACACCACTACTATACGCTTTGTATGTCTCTTCGTACAACGTTCTTGACTTTGCAGGTAGTAAGGAGTCCTTAACTGCTGCTGCAGTCGTTTTTATTTCTTCTAAGACTTCTGAGGTTTCCATTTTGGCTTTCGATACTATTTTCGTTTTGGATTTTTTTAAAAATGATTTTAGCTATTTTAAAAATTTTCGATGTCAACTAATTTGACATGTTTTAAACATGAATATCTACATCTCATAGCAACTGCTTGATCACCTCTCGAGGTAAAACCCTATACAAGTATACTCAAATTTTTATTTTTCATTTTTTTTTATTTTAACTACATATAATCCAATCGCAATCGTACATAAAATCTAGTATATAAAGCCACATAAACAGGCTTTATTGACTCATCAATTTATAGCCTATAAAAATATTCGTTTAATAAAGACCCTAGTTTATATACTAGTTATACAGGGTCCTGCAGTACCTCCGTCTTATTCCCATTTATTACTTAATGTAAAATTTTCATATTTGCAGACGTTACCTTTAACCTACGGTGCATTTCAGAAAAATAATTTTGGTTATACAGGGTGTCACAAAAAAGTGTGACGTCACGATGGTGCATTTTTTTAAATGGAATACTTTAGGTACTTCCTGTGGATATTTATATTTCTCCAAAATTTTGTCAACATCGGTTCAGTAATTTCAGAGAAAAAAAATAAAAATTAAAAAAAAAAACTGTTTTGCACCATTGAATTTAAAAATGAATAAAAATACCAATAGTGCTTAATTAATAGAATTAAACAAGGACCATATTAAGTAACGTAATATTAATCGCTTAGGTCATGTTTGGTTAATTCGCACTGTACATGGTGTCCAAAATTTAGTGTCAAACTCTTCATATTTGAAAGCACTTTATTTTTCTTATTTTAAATATGAGCCCCGGTATATTTTAAGGTCGTTAGATGCAGAATTAAAAAAAAACATTTTTCTAATTATAACCCTATCGAAATTCCTAACACATTAAAAGTTATTCGTTGAAAACTCATTTCGGCATCTACTTTAATAGTAATACCTTTGAATAAAAGTGATAGGTGGCTATGAAAAACAATTTATTGACATTGGAGTTTATTTAACTCACAAAATCTTATTTAAACGTATTATAAAAATTTAAGTAAATTATTATTATTAATTAATTGAATTAAATTAATATAAGAAAAACCTTTAAATGTTAAATAAACCTAATTTTTAATTTTTAATACTTTTGGCTAACATTTAGATACATTTAACCAATTTCTAGGTAATAATTAACGTTAATTAGGAAACTCTAATGTCAATAAATTATTTTTTATAGCCACCTATTATTTTTATTCAATGGTATTATTATTAAAATACATGCCAAAATGAGTTTTCAACGAATAACTTTTAATGTGTTAGGTAGGGTTATAATTAGAAAAATGTTTGTTTTTTAATTCTGCATCTAACTACCTAAAATAATAGGGGCTCATATTTAAAATAACAAAAATAAAGTGCTTTTAAATTTAAAGAGTTTGAATAAATTTTGACACCCTGTACAGTTCAATAACCAAACATGACCTAAGTGACAATATTACGTTACTAATAAGTTCCTTGTATAATTCTATTAATTAAGCACTATTGTATTTTATTCATTTTTAAATTCAATGGAGCAAAACAGTTTTTTGTTTATATTTTATTTTTTTCTGAAATTACTGAACCGATGTTGACAAAATTTTGGAGGAAATAAACCACGGAGTATTATACCTAAATATACAAAAAAATACATAGTGTTTATTTAAAAAAATGCACCATCGTGACGTCACACTTTTTAAATTTTTTAAACCCAAAATTTTTTTTCAAA
>JAHBCN010023776.1:0-12337 GCA_019359885.1 Listronotus oregonensis | reverse complement strand
TTTATTTTCCCGGTTAAAAAATTTTTTGGGGCCTTGAGCGTCGAGCAGATTTTTTAACCCAAATGTTCATAAAAAAAATACAAATAATAATAAAAAAATTTTTTTCCCTAATAAACTTACATACTATACTGCTGTCTGTGTTCTGGGTAGGGGGTTGATCCTTGCTGTGGGGTTATGTCTGGTTCTGGGACTTCTCAAACTACGCGGGGTTTCCCTGCTGCTGGATTTTTTGAAATACATACTTCTGGATGATTCGTAGTACTCTTACATCGGTAGGCCGGATCTTGTTCCATGATGAAATTTGAATTGCCCTTCCCCAGAGTCGGAAATTTTCCCGCATGTTTGGAAGATGTTTTTGCCCATATTAGCGTCTATTTACCATATCACTGGACGGCATGCATTTTTTTTTTTTAATTTCTCAACATGTAACTGGCGGGATCGCCATGTGGTGTCCCTTCTCATGGAAGGGTCGCCATGTGGTGTACTTCTGCTTGTACTTGGTTCGTAGTATTTTGGTACACGTCAAGAAGTCAAACAAGGGCTTTGTATAAAACATACTTTAATATAAATATATATAAAAATGGTATAAACTTATCTTACTGCATCAAAAATATATCTAATCGTATCTAATCTTAATGTGTATAAATCAAGTTATTATATACATATTTAAACATTAAACAAACATCAATTACTATACACAGTTTACAATAATATATCAGTCTTGTTATATAAACTAATATTTAAATAATAACATAACATAAAATATATCTCTTAGCCTTCACGGTCAATGGCTTTGATACGTGCAATAGACTGATGACCTAACAAGTACTAGGAACTAATCTTAGCCTTTTGTCATGAATCCATTACATCCTGCCCTAAAATCCTATTTCTTTTCGCTATCCAAGTGTCCACAAATAATTAAAATTTTTTTTGAAAATCCTGAAACAGAATTCTGGCTACTTTTTGTCCACAATGCTGCGGCACTGTTTCACAAAACAATTCTTAAAGTTGAAAATAGTAATATTTCGGTCATTGAGGCAATACAAGTATATAAAGAATTAAAACTTAAGATTGTTAATAGAAAAGAACAGGAATTTGTTCCCTTAATTTTAAAAAACATGCTGAACAATGATGACCTTAGTTATAAAAAGCATTATATTGAAAAGTATATCTTTGAATTTTATTTAACTGCAGAACAATATTTGCAACAATGGGAAAATCCTGAAACAAAAAATTTAGAATCCTTTCAGTGGATTCTACTTAGTGAAGTTCCTCAATTTTCTCACATACAAGAAAGCCTAGCATTTATAAAAAATTCAAAAATCAGTGAGGATGAATTATTTGGAGTGTTCAGAATTGAAATGGATCAAGTCCAATTTTCTACCATTTTAATATTATAGTCTTTAAAGGCATATAAAATATTGTTTATTTCGGTACAGAACTGAATTAAGTCACACTTCACGTATTAAGCGGTCAGATTCGCTTATCATTTGGTTTCTGAAAACTTAGTTCGCTTGTTTCAGAAGTGAAATGGATCCATAAAATTTACCGTTGCGCGATTTTGTAAATAAACCTTATATTAATTATTCTCACTGCATTAGTTAAGAATTAAAAACCCGTGTTTTGTTGGCATTGTTAAAATGGATGATAGTGAAACAGAGTCTGAACCATTTTTACCAAGTGAATCAGATTACCAGCCTTCCGGGAGGTCTGATTCTAGCGAGTCTGAAGGTATGGTGTAATTATTATTATTTTATTATTATTTTTTTATTACTTTCTAAAGTTAGGTTATATTTTCGTTGCAAATGTTTAAGTATGGTGATGCGTTGTTCTCAACGGCGTATACGGGGTTTGATCAAAACTTGTAAGTACCTACTTGTATTTTTTTATAGGCGGTGAAGGTGTATCCACACAGAGCAATGTTGCTAGACCTTTGGCAGCTATTTCAGACAACATAACTACGACAGGAATTTCTAAATCCAGAAAGCGAAGTGTAAATAAAAGTATTTGGAAGGCTAATGTGAAGAAAAGCCAACGAAATTGCGGTAAAGAATATATTTCTTCATCGGGAAAAACCATACCTTCAAAAACATTCAAGAACATAGAATGCAGGTGCAAAAAGAATTGCTTCGGTAAAATTCAAGAAGATCAGCGCAAGATTATTTTTGAAACTTTTTGGAAACTAGGCGACTATTCCCGTCAAAATGTTTTTCTGCGAGGCTTGGTAGTAGCGCAAAAAGTTGCAAGAAAACGAATTAGAAATGGTGTAGGTGCAGCAAAGCAAACGTCCTTTAAATACAGCTTTCGGGTAGAAAATCACACTGTGTGGGTATGTAAGAAATATTTTATAGATACATTACAAATTAGTGTAGGTAGATTATATCGCTGTATTTCAAAAGATGAAGTATGTTCAGTATTAGATTCACGGGGAATGAATCCAAGAAAGAAACTAGATGATTCTAAAATTATTGAACATATAAATTCTTTTCCCGCCTACCAAAGCCATTATACTAGAAAAGATAATCCTGGCAGGAAATATTTAAACGAAGAATTAACTATCAGCAAAATGTATGAGTTATACAAAGAAAAATGTATCTCAGAGAATTTTCTTCCTTGCAAAAAAAAGTTTTATTACCATGTGTTTAGTACAAAGTTTAATTTGAGCTTTAAACCACCTTCTAAAGATACTTGTTCTCTATGCGACGACCTTAAAATAAAAATTGAGTTTGAAGCTAATGAAGAAACAAAAAATAAACTTAAACTGGATAAAGAATTACATCTTGCCAAAGCTGAACAAGCTCGTAATGCTTTGAAGTCTGACCAAAATCAGGCCTCAGACATCAACTATGTATTAACTTTCGACCTTCAGAAAGCCCTACCATTTCCTAAACTATCCACATCTGTAGCCTATTACAAAAAAAATTTATATGTTTACAACGTTGGCGTACATTCATTTAATATAGGTACTGGATTTATGTATATGTATGATGAGACAGAAGGAGGCCGCGGATCTCAAGATATCGCAACGTGTGTAGTAAAACATTTAAAAGAATTTGCAGCAAATCATAAACACATAATACTATATTCAGACTCATGCACAGGTCAGAATAGAAATATAAAGATGTCCCTCTCCCTGCTAAAATTAGTACAAGATCCAAATATGGCTGTGGACACTATCGACCTTAAGTTTTTAGTGTCGGGTCATTCGTTTTTGCCGAATGATGCCGACTTCGGAGTTATAGAAAAGAGTAGTCGCAAATGCCCCTATATTTTTTCCGCGCAAGACTGGATGAAAATAGCACAAGAAGCAAAGAAAGCACAACCAAGATTTAGAGTTATTGAAATGAAAAGGGAAGAATTTAAATCAGCAAAACTTTGGAAGCCGCAATACGAAATGGAAAGAAAACTGTTACGGGCCATAATTTTTCATGGTTAAAAATCAGGTGGTTTTCGTTTTGAAAAGGGTATCGCCAATATCCTTAAAGTTTAAAGAAACTCTCAATGAAGACATTGCATTTGAAACAGTTGATTTGAATAAAACTACACCAGGAAGAAAACTATCATCATTGACTACCATCCAACAGGAGCGATTGTATCCATCAAGACGTAACGTAACCGAATCTAAAAAGCAACATATGAAAGATCTTCTTCGTTTTATTCCGCCAATGCATCACAATTTTTATAAAAATTTACCAGTTGAAGGAAACACCAGACAAAACGCAGGCACCCAATCCCTTGATGACGAAGTAGAATCTACCGATGAAATTGTTTATGTTTAAGATTTAAAATATTTTCAGTTATAAAATGGTTCAAGTCCAAAAAATTGCAAACAATCTGTTTTAAAAATTACCGTAGTGGTTTTTTAAGTTGTTTTAGTTTACAGATGTACAAAATAAAGCTTAATAAAGCATTTTGTTTATTTTTCTTCCCCAATGTGTTGTTTTTTAATTAATAAACTTTAAAAATGTTAAAGCTTCATTTTCTCCATAATTAGCTTTTAGGACTTGATCCACTTCACTTCTGAACCCCTCATTTGATGAGGTAACCATTATCAAAGAATATGTTAGTGATGAAAAGTTGGGAGAATGGCGTTGGTGCCAGGTGGGTGCAAATTTTCGAATTTTGTTCTAAAAATAAGTTACCTTACAAAAATATTTCCGTGTTGGTGGAATACGCTTTGTGTCTGCCTGGTACTAACGCCGAACTAGAAAGAGTCTTCTCCCTGGTTAATAATATGTGGACCAGTGACAAAACTCAACTGAAAGTCGAAACCCTAAAATCCATGATAGTGACGAGGTGTAATTTTAAAATGACATGTTCAGAGTTTTACAAAACTTTGTTAGAAAATGAAAGTGCTCTGAAGGCAATAAAAAGTGATAAAAAATATAAATTTAAGGAAGGAATTTGAACAAACCAGTCAAATTAATTTTATTATGTATATCTTTTTTTATTTAGTATATTTTGTATGTTTATATAAGTATAAGTAGTTACTTTATTGTGTTAAAGAATTAACAAAGAGTTAATTACTTTATTTGTATTTTGTTTCTGTTACTTTATTTGTATTTTGAATACATTTTTTTAGAAAAATAAATAATCTGGAAATTAAAAAATATGTTATGTTAATTAGTGTGTCTATATGGCAGGGGGGCCGCTAATAGCAGTAATGACCCCCCCTTCCAAGGATCCCAATAATTATAAGCCAATCATAAAATTATAGTAATTCTAAAATTAAGTAAACTTTTGTAGTTTTCGTATTAGATATATTAATAAAAATTACTCCCTCCTAAAGGAAAAAAAACACCTATGTTATTTGCGGGTGTATGGGCGGGTTTTTTTATGGTGCGGTTAGTGTCCCGTATTTGCATTTGAAAAAGGTGGTCACCTTACCTTAAGGATTACGCAAAGCTTTAGGGTTACAAACTTAAAAGCTTAATTTATGAATTATTTGATAAGATATATGGATTATTGTTAGTTTTAATTGTTTATATGATGAATGGTCATGTTTTAACTATCCGGGGGTTAGAAAAAATAAAATATAGGCTTGTAAAAATGTGTTTTTGCAACAAGCCCAGACTGGTTTAGTTACAAAAAAGAAGTTGAAAATAAGCACTAATTCCAAGACAAAACATGAACCGTTTATGAATGCACCATTTGGCATCGCCGGTACGCTTAGGAACTCTTTTTCGCTTTGGTGGTTTTTTTACTGCTGCTTTTGGTTTCTCGCCACTCGCCGTCTTCTTTACAGGAGATTTATTTGCTTTGACTGAGGCTGTTTTCTTCTTATCGGAAGATGCTTGTTTTGCAGAACTGACTGCTGATGCTGCGAGCTTGAAAGAACCGAATGCACTTTTCCTTTAGTTTGTACCAATGCTCCGGAAACTACAGCAGACTTTAAATACTTTTTAATAAAGGGTGAAACTTTTTCTGCATCGACTTTGTAATTGGCCGCTACCCATCAGCGGATGGCTGCTGGCTAACATTCTACCCGACAATGTGCCGCCTACGGGTCGCCAAGAATGTCACTACTAAAAGGCACGAAACCGCATATTTACCGAATCCTAGCCGAAGCAGTTTTTCGGCAGCAAACAGGATTGTACTTCCGTAAAGCGGCCATCCAATGGCCGAGCGGACATGCCCTACCTGCATGCCGGCGCGGCCAACGTATAGCGGTCCATACGCGGCCTTTCTGCAATGCTCTTTCTACCCGCTTTCGGCACAGATACGTTGTGTTTACTGGGTATATACTGTTTTTTCTATACTATGTTAGCTACGTTTCTTATATATAATTAATGTCAAATAACATTTTAATTTAAATTTATTACGTGCTGACGATTTAGTTATATTATGATAATTAGATATGTATGCTTTTTATTTATGTTAATATTATAATAAATTAATAATAGGAGCAACAATAATTTTTATTTTAATGATATATTTATTGTTTTGGCACAAGTACAAGCGTTAGATGTTTCGCAATAAAAAAAGAAAAGTACCTACTGACTGATCAAAAATCAATGGGGCTACTAGCAAAAATGATGTTTTTAAATAAAAATAATAACATTTTATAATAGTGTTCTTCATTATTGGTTAAAAACTTGAAAGACGAAAATTATAAGTTTTAAAATTAAACTTGTCAAAACTGTCGACTACTAGCACAGTCACCCTAGCGGTACCTTATACCGATGGTAGTGACGGCATAACAGTTTTTCAGGGTAGCAGTTAAAGGTTAATTACGATTTTGAACAAATCAATAACCCAGGAGCTGTTGTGGCACTTCACAAGCCGTGTATAGGTATTTCTAATTTCATTGTATATATTTTTTTAATTTCATAAAATTTCTTTCTAATAATAAAATTACCAAAGCCCGAAAATGCGAATTTTGTCAAAACTGTACATACTTTCAAAGACGCAAACCTTTAACAAAATAGTTTTTTTTCCATTTTCTTAAATTGTATTTTAACCCTTAACCGACGTCGTGGGTCCCTCGGACCGCTCGAGATTTTCGTCTCTTATTTTCCCCCACTTAAAATTGCCGTTGGCGCTAGTCCGTGTTAGTAGCTGCCTATTAGTACAAGAACAGTGTCTAACGAGTATAGACGCATTTATTAAAGTTTTAGTTTTCGCGTTATTACTAGCAAGCGGTCCGTGGGACCTCACAACACTTTTAGTGTAAAGTTTTTTAATAATATTTAAGTTTTGTTTTAACGACAAAAATGGCCTCTAGTTCCCGTTTCCGAGTTGCCGACAAAGTAAACCTACCCGATCCAAATTTTGAGGAAAAAATTAATCTTATGATGGAATCTCTGGACTCAGATGTGGAAATTTCCGATCAAGATGAAGAAGATAACGTTATCGAAAGTGATCATAATTCCGACTCTGAAATAGACATTTTATCGGAAGAAGAAAATATTTTGATAATCAGTCAATTCAAATAAGTGATCAACAAACAGAGACAAGCGAGGACAATTATCAGATGAGGAACATCAAAATTACTACTTGGTAAAACCGTTTTATCAGAAAAATGTAAGAAGGATATCAACCGTCCTGATGTAGTTTCAGTGTATAACATGCACATGGGTGGTGTTGCCTACAGGATTCATTGCTGGGGTTGTATCCTATAAAGTAAAAAGTAGGAAATGGTATATGCGATTTTCTTTCATAATGATTGATGTTGTAATAAGAGGTTCTTGCACGATTAATGTAAAAGGATGATCTTATGCCTATTATTGAGTTCAAAACATGCACTATGCGTTGTTTCTGTTATTGCTGCGAACGATTTAATAACTATCGAAAGTACAAAGTACCGCGAAAAGCTTTCTGTATTACTTATAAATGATATGTTGTAATGTCATGCGTTCCAAATGCCGATAGTCAGAAAAATTTGGGCATTGGCCTTTAATATAACAACATGGAGATGTAAACAAGATGTGCAGAAACGGGTCGAAGTCTGTATAACCTCGCTTATTCAATATGTTTTATAATTATCGTTGCTCAAAGAATTCATGTTGATTAATATTGGCATTTTTACTATTCTCAAAATAAGTAAAAGATAAGTTGGGTATAATTACTCATTGCAAAAGAATATTTTTTATTAATAATGCCTGCAAAGAATTTTGTTGAAAAAGTTCCATCTAAAAAAGCCTTAAAGAATTTATTTAAAGAAAAGGGACATTTTTGATACCTTGAAAAATTTTCTGTCAAAATATATTTTTTCAAAAAAAGAAAATTTTACCCTTTTCCTACACTTTTTTCAAATTAATACCCAGAGAAATTTTTTTTCTACAACTAAAAAATAATTCATGCAATAGAGGGTTAAATGGTCCTCTAATTAAAGAACCAAAACATGTAAGAACCCCAGCACACAATATTATGAAACTTCCTGGGATTCGTGTTCCGCAAAATGAAAATGAAAAGTTTGATCCACTTTCTGCTTGGAACTACATATTTGATGAAAATGTATTAGAGTGTATTTTAACTTGGACAAATCAAAAAATTCTGCAAGTAAAATCGAATTATTCTGATCCTCATCGTACTGAGCTAAAAGACTTAACCATTTCTGAACTAAGATGTTTTTTGGGTCTCCTCTGCTACACTGCGGCTTTCAAATCAAACCATGAGGATATATCCGCACTTTTTGCTACAGATGGAACAGGTAGAGAAATTTTTAGATTGGCAATGTCTGAACGCCGCTTCGCAATATTATTAAATTGTTTGAGATTTGATAATACACTGAGGAAAATGGTCCAATTAAACTGGTGTTTCTAAAAAAAGTTTATTTGTTCCAGATTTTTTTTTAATTAATCTAGCTAGCCTTGCGTATTAAAACAAATAAAATAAAATTCCTAAAATAGTTTAAGTAGATTTAATAAACAGGTAAATTGGGTTTATTTACTTTTAATAAATTTTCCTTGGATAATAACATTAATTACTACTTTAATCAAACCCTCTTCTATTTTAAATAAACTCACTTTGCTAAAATATTATATTAAAAGTAGCAAATCCTTAGAACTAAAATAAATAAACAGCTACCTAGAATTAACAAACTGTTTAAGTAAAAAATGAAAAGATGGCGCTTTCGTGTTCTCTCGAGAACTGTCGGTAATTGAAATAGGCCCCGAATACGATTCGGTCAACGGCAAATCGCCAGTGAAAGTCCAGCCGCCACACATATAGGTCATTTTTGCTATTTTAGGCGGTAATAAATCCCTATACCTGTTTTGATTATATTAAGCAGGTTCTTGACATCTAGAAAATTAAAAAATATAAATCTGTTGAGTTTTTAAATATTTTTATGTTTTAGAAATGCCATTACAATTATATTAAACTAAAGAACGCCATCCTAAAAAATATAAAAATGAATTACTTGATGTAAAAAAGTTTGATAAAAACTGACATATACATTGATAATAAATTATTTTAATCTTCACTTTCATCAGAATCTTGACTATCTTCAGAATCTTCACTATCGTCGCTATATTCAGTATTGTCAATGCTTTTGACCATATTTTGTTTTAAGTTTGGTTCTTGAAGTAAATTTGATGGCAATACCGTTACTTCTTTAATAATTTTAGAAGCGGCTCTTTTTCCAGATAACTCAAAACTTTTACGAGCAGCAAATGTTAGCTCCGGCAAAGAGTAATCTTTAAGTAGAGGAATAATTTTTTGACGTTTTCGCTGTTCTGCAAGATCTTCAAAATTTTTGCATGGGTGTCCTTTACTAGTGCTGGGCAAGCATTGGTCAGAATCTTTTAAGTTCTCAAAGAATTCGATTGAAGTATTTAGCTAGTCACGGTGCTTTATTTCAAATTTGTTTCTGGTGCGTGTACAGCATTTTCACATTTTATTTACAGAAACGTTAAAATTTCTTACTTTTTCTTTGACTGCATTATATCTAGCGCTATCTTCTTTATTATTTAAATAAAGTTTAGTAAAACAAACGTTAAAACAGCTTCGCACAAAACGTTAATTAGCTCACTTTTTTGAATTGACATGGTCTACAAAAAAAAAGATTTTTAAGAAAGTGGCACACTTGGGCAACAAAACTTAATATGATCTAAGGGCCGACAACAGTGACTTTAATAAAAAAATGTTTTTAGTTTGACCTGGTTTGACCTCTGGTTTTGCATGCTTTTTAAAATAAACATTTAATTTTTATTATATATATATATATATATATATATATATATATATATATATATATATATATATATATATATATATATATATATATATATATATATATATAATATATATATAAAATATATATATATATATATATATATATATATATATAATATATATATATATATATATATATAATATATAAAAAAAAAAAAAAAAAATATAATAATATAATAAAATTGAAAATTTAATAAATTAAAAGGGGATTAAAATAAGAAAAAACAGGGATTTTCATAAGTAAAAATGGTTTAAAATAAAGGGAAAAAGATGTAAAATTACATAAAAAACATAATACAGCTTTAGAATGTAATTTAGTGTATAAATGAAACAGAATACATACCAAAATCTGACATTTATAAAAATCATTTTATTAAGCCTCGGCATAAAAGTAAAATGTTAAAGGACACTACCAAAAGCTTTTCCTGAACCTAAAAGATTATAAATCGAATAAAATAATGTTAGAACATAATAATTTAAAAAACAGGACATAAATATACTGAGTATATACAAAAAATAAAAAATAAAGACATGACAGGTTGTTACGAAGGGATAGAAAAGTACATAGCTTATTATCACCTTATAAATAGATTTGAGTTAGGATAGATGTTAGAATTAGTTTTAATAGGATAAGATAAGTACAAAAACAAAGAACTCTATAAAAAAGAACTTTTAATGAACTCAAAATTTAGTTAATGAAATGGACAGGTAAATACAAGTGTTGTATTTTCATAAAAATAACAAATAGGGAAATAAAAAAAGAGAAAGGATATAGTGAACAGGAAAACATTCATTTTCTAGAATTAGATATTAAAAACGGGTAAAAATCTTAAAGATTAAAATAATTACATTTATAATCATAGTAAATAAACAATGTTTATTTATGGACAATAATGTTGAATTTAAAATGATTATAAATTATTAAGGAATCATATTAATTTAAAAGATGTATTTAATTATGTATATTTAAGTTTGTAAAAGTAGGTAAATGAAAACCTAAAGTTTATTTGTAAATTGGAAAAATAAGTAAAAGTCACGTACCCATTTATCAAGCATCAAATTTAAAAATGAAATTTGAAACAAACTCAAATTAAAAGATAAATTTGTTTATACCAAATGAAAAGCAAATAAATTTATAATAATTTTCATTTTAACAAGGGCCAATATAAAGAAATAAAAAGGGTTTTTAAAAAAGAAAATCAAAATATATCAAAATTGAAGTCATAAAATTTAACAGAAATTTTTCTCAAGTGGCCTGGAAACATCCATTTTCTAAAAATTATTCATTTGTTTCAATGAGTATTAAGCGAAAAACGCCCGAAAACCATCATTCACTAATTCAGTTGCTATGAAAACTTAAAAAGAGTTATTATAAAAACAAATGAATGGTCAAAGAAAGTATTCTAACCTCACTATTTTGACAGAAAGTAAACAAACAAAACAAAGTTAAGTTTCCAGTATAAATATAAAGTTAAATCATCAGAAAGTTTATAAAAGGTTAATACAGAAACAATCAAGTTAAAACCTGTGTTAATGGTAATTAATCCAGACTTAAAAGTAAACCAGCAATCAAAATCACAAACGTCAACAAGTATATTTTTCGACACGTTGATACTAACACCACACTAAGGCAGCGGTTTTTATGGGAAGATTTACAAGAAACCAAAGGGAAAACGAGATTATTTAGTTTTAGTATCCTTTTTTATAATGTTTTGAAAAAGTCATAGTTCATTTATATTGTTCCTGTAAAGGTAAGAGTTTATTTATGTATTGAAAAAGGATAGGAGAAATAAATATTGCCAACGTTACTTTAAAAGAAACTATAAAATTGGAAGAAAGTAAAATATTAAACATAATTATGAATTAAAAATATATGATTTAAATTTGAATAACAGCATTATTATCATTTTTTAAATATTTGTTATTAAAAAAATTAGTATTTATAATAAATAATTTATTTTTGAAAATTATTCAAATCTTTTATTTTGTATGTAAGGTAACTGGGTTATCGACACCGTCCCAATTACCGTCACTTTCCTCACATTTCTCTAAAAAATAAACTTG
The DNA here is from genome assembly GCA_019359885.1 of Listronotus oregonensis. Taxonomy (NCBI): domain Eukaryota; kingdom Metazoa; phylum Arthropoda; class Insecta; order Coleoptera; family Curculionidae; genus Listronotus; species Listronotus oregonensis. The sequence continues at coordinate 595 of JAHBCN010023776.1, read as the reverse complement.
TGTGGAAGATAAGATTTCTCTGTCTGATGTATTTCCTTACTCTATATTTCTTTACATTTCCATTATGAACGTATATCGGTAAAGTAGAAAATAATAATTCGTTTGCGAAGTAAGTCAGTTTGTAGTGACAGCTAGTGTGGTTTGTTGTTACTCGAAACGTTAAGGGACAGGTAAGACAATTTTATGCTCTTTTCATGAATAAAAGTTGATCTAAATAAATTTTTGTTTTTTGACTTGAATAGGCTTTAGTTTAGCCATTTTTAAGAAAAAAACTCATATATTTCATGAGATTTCATAAATAATTGACTGACGATAATTGGTTAAACATAGTTTGCCCACACAACGACGATAACTGGTACAACGTAACCTCTTTTTTAAGCTTTAATTAAGTTATTGTTAATGTTTTCAACCTTGCTGCATATTTCATTGAAGAAGTATCACACAATTATATTACCAATTATCGTCGGGATTTTTTGCACTATAGAAAAACTGTATTTGTATAATTTCGACGATAATAGTACATCTATATGGCGATAACTGGGCATTCCCAATTTTTCAGTTTTTTAAAAATTGAGAAAATGGAGAAGACTAAAAG
>JAHBCN010023775.1:0-12329 GCA_019359885.1 Listronotus oregonensis | reverse complement strand
GCTCTTTAAGTTTAGCAATTTCTATGATTTGTTTCATATTCTACATGAAAAAACAAATAATTTAATTTTTTTTTTTAAATATAAATTTTTTGGGATCTTTGTTTATTAAATTTCTAATTTTGATTAACTTAAAGAATAAAAATATTTGACAATTTAAAAAAAATGACTCATGTTGTTTTCACCCCAAAAAAAGGGGAGCCCACTAAAGCAAATTTCCAATAAGTTTTTTTATAAAGAAATTAGTCTAAAAAAAAAATGTTTTAGTCTGAAAGAAAATATATATTTAACATTTGGTGTTTACACAAGGCATAAGGATATTTTTCTATAGGTAAAATAACTAAAAGAAAGATTGTCCCATTTTTTTTTATATATGTATAGTACCTAACACTATAAATTAGAGAAGCCAACTCGTCACAGTGCAATTTATTTTTTTTTTTGAAAAAAAATAAATTTATAATATAGGAAACATGCCTAAATAAAATACCTTTTAATTATTTTTTTTTAATAAGTTAAATACGGGCAAAATAAAATAATAGAATAAAAAAAAAACTTTAAAATGTTTTTTACAACAACAGCATACTTTGGCTAGAATAAATAATAATTTAAACTTATAAAAAAAAAAAAAACAGGTTAAAGGGGTTTCCTAAAATTTTAAAAAAATATATAAAAAAAATAACTTAAAATTGTAAAATAAAAACAACATACTTAAATTTAAAAATTTTTCTAGAAATTAAAAAAAAGCCCCCCCTTAAGTATCATGGCATCAAATATCCATACTCCCCGCATTAAAATTCATAGTGCAGCATTATTTCTGGAAAATAACAAAGCATTCGATAGTGTTTGGTATGAGGTAAAAATTTTAAAAAAAAAATCAAGTTAAAATTTGATGACCATTTAATATTTTTAAAAAAAAAATTATTTTAAAAACAAGGGTCCCGCGGGGTTCCCCCCTATCACCTTTTTTTTTAAAACATTACGGCCGAGTGATTTTTTTTAATTTGGGTGGACTAAATTTTTTAAATTTTTAAAAAACGGTATAGAATTTTTAAAAAAAACGTCATTGTCAGTGATTAATGACTTTAGTGGGAAACCTGTCAAAATCTGACATTTTGTTAAACATTCTAAACCGTTTTTTTTTTTTTTAACAATTGCTAAGTCCATTGCAAATTTTTAAAACCCGCGTCTTTTGGGCCCCTATTCATAATATATATAACTATGACAAAATAAAAAAGGGGAAGAAATCACCCCAAAATTTCTTTATTTTCAGTTTTTGATAACATCGCTCTAATTTTTTAAAAAAAAAAATTTTAAAAAAAGGTGTAGAAAACTCCAAAATTTAATAAACAAAATAACAGATGGTTTATAAAATAGATTTGGGCCCAACCCCGAAAATCTCAATTTATTCCACTACCAAATTAAAGATATTTTTCCCCCCAATAATGATTGATATCGGGGATTTTTAATCATCCTTTTTTTCTGAACAGTCCGCCAAATACCTGGGAATGATTATAGACAATAAACTCAATATTAGATATTAGATAGCACCCAAATTATATATAAGTAAATTTTGGGCAGGCCTCTTCTAGAATATTTTTTTTTTTTTTTGGGGCAGTCCACGAAGGCTGATGCCAAGTACTAACGTGTCTGGGTGTCTTCAGTGTGGTAAAGGGGGTTTGTTCACACGGGACTTAATTTTTTTGGGGGTTTGGGGGGAAAAGGGAAAAAAATTCGGGGGGAGCAGGTTCCATAGTCTTGACACTCTAGGAATAAAGGAACGAAGAAAGCGGGAAGTTGGGCCTCTCTAACTGAACTGTAAAAGGATGCATAAAAGTTGCACAAAGGTTTTCGTTGGGAGCTGCCAGGAAGGGGTATATTTAATTCCTCTGAGCAGAAGCCGTGAAAATACCTAAGAAGAGCGACAGATCTCCTGCTGGGCGATGAGCAAGAAGAGGAAGCCTTTCTGTGAGTTTTGGGGGTCTTTAAATAAGACAACATTTTTTTTTAATTTGGAGCCCAGAAGGCTAAGTTTTTGTAGGGGACGCCTTTCCCCCCGACATGAGAACAATATTCCAAAAAGGGTCTGATTTGGGATACATACAGATGTACAGATTGGAAGAAAGAAATATTTTCTTGGGGAAGGGAATCAATCTTTTTGAACTGGAAGCAAGGGGTGAAATGTGTTTGTGCCAGTTGGGGTTTTTTCAAAATTTCCGACTAGTTCGACTCTTTGTTCTGCAGAACTTGGCCGCTCATATGAAAGGGGGTGAGATTGCAGCTTTTTCCGAAAAAGGGAACATGACTGTGTTTTTGAGGCATTAAACTGAACACGATTTTTGGCACCCCAATCCAATATAAGTTTGGGGGAAAGAGATATCATTGACCTGCGCTGTTTTCAAAATCAGAATTCACAGTGGCTTAAGAAATTGAATACTAGGGGAAGGGGGGGAAAACTATCGCCACAAAACTATGAATGGGATTGATTGTGGAAGAGAAAGACTTTTAAATTTTAGAAGAAACAGCGTGGGTGCCAGCACGGGAGCCCTGGGGCACCCCAGCATTTATTTGGTAGAAGCTGGAGGAATGACCATCTACACTAACTGATATACGTCGATTAGAAAGGAAACTGGAAAGCCAAGAGCAAAGCTTCGGGGGAAGACCGTAAGAAGAAAGTTTGTTAAGAAGCCCATCATGCCAGACCTGATCGAAAGCTTTGGATATGTCAAGAGCAATGACCTGGGATTCACCAAGAAACTCAAGGGACCTGTTCCCGTTTGTTAAAAAGGGCAGAAGATCAGCTGTGGATCTACTGTGCGGGGAAAAAATATTGTCTATCATGTAAAATCTTTTGTTTTTTCCCGATAATTTTTAAAAGGGGAAATTTAAAGAATTTTTCCATTACCTTAAACAACTGAAAGAAGAGATATAGGTCTATAGTTAGAAGGGGGACTTTTTTTTCCTTTTTTTGGGGGGCAGGTTCCACGGGAGCTTTCCAACTCTCCGGGGGAAAAAGCCTGTGTCGTAAAGAGATTCAAAGAGGCGAGGGTTGGGGTGGGTGCAAGCTCGGGAGCACATTTTTTTTAAAAAGATTGCTGGTATGCCATCCACCCAGACGATTTTTTTGTATTAAGAGAAGAAAGAATACTTGATCTGTTTGACTTTAAAAATTATACGGGCATTTTATGAGAAACAGGGACAACTTTTGGGCAAATATTTACCCAATGCTTAACCACAAAAAATGCTAAAAAAAATCTAGAAGTGGCAGAAACTACATCCCTACGAGCAATTACAAAAATGAGAAACCCCGGAATATTCTACAAAACCCCCCAAAAAACTACTTTAAAAAAAAAGACGAAAACACAACCAATTTTTCAGCGCTTAAAACATTTTTTACCAACTTCATATCAAAACAACACAATTTGGAAATTATACAAAATTTTGCCTGAAAGAACAGAGGAACAAAGACAACAAACATCCTTTACATACTATATATGAAGAACTATCATTTTTTTTTTTTTTTTAAATTGTATAAATTTCTTTTTTTATCCATCATGAATATAATTAAAAAAAAATTTTAATTACCCTTTTTTCTGAAGGACCCCCGGGCAATGGCCATTTGACATATGTAAAATTTGGGTTTTTTTGCAAAAAAAAAAAATTTAATTGAATTGAAAAAAAAAAATGTTTTCTTGGAAAAAAAAAATATTTTAATAATTAAAAATTGTATTTATATTTCTTTTTTTCCCTTTAAAATTCCCATAAAACCCCCAACATTTTTTCTCTAAATTAGAAGAGACAACAGTTCAGATTTTATTAATTCTAACAAAACTTTATTTCTTTTATCCCACCATTTTAAAAATTTAAATTTAAAAGGGTTTAATAAGATTAGGATTTTATAACATTATGGAGAAGTTTCTGTTTTTTCCCACAAGCAGTGAGGGGGTTAATAAAAAAAAAAAATAGTTTTTCCCGGGGAAGGGGTTTGGGGGGGTTTGGGTTTTTTTCCCCCGGAATAAGGTGGAGACTCACTCCGCCCTGAATTACAAGTGGTGACATTGACCATATAGAGGCCCCCAAAAAAATGAGGACAAAAAAAAAACTGAAAAAAACAGGGGTTTTATTTGGGTTTTGTTGCTGCATTTCTTGACAACTGAATGTCCCTTTTTAAAAAGCTTTTTTAAAATTTAAATTGTCAGGGGCTTCGAAAGGTTTTTAAACCCGGGGCTACATTGGATTTCCCCAAAAATGGTCCCCCTTTTTTTTAAACCCCATTTGGGGGGTGTAACCAATGCAAAAAGGGGTTTGGGCCGCCTCTTGCTAAGCTTTGGAGGGGGGAAAAGCCCCCATTATGCAAGCAACATTGTGGGGGAAAAGGACAAATAGGGTTCTGTGCAATAAAACTGTGGAGGACAGGGGGCAGCTTTATTTGGGGGATTTTTGGGAACCCCCTTAAAATTCATAATTTTTGTCTTGGAAAAGTAATAAAGAGGTCAGACTACAAAAAAAAGATTAACGACTAGAAGCAAACTTCAATTGCTATTTTTGGTTTGGTTTTTTCCCCCTTGATTCTTGATTGTTTTCCCTTTGTTTGGCCTCCAGTTTAGCTTGAATTTCTCGTTTTTTCTGTTCTATCAGCATCTTTGTTGGGACATTTGTGCAAATCGGTCGTTTCTAGACATTTTGTTTTGGTTTGTGTCGAATGGCCTCTTGGACATTTAAATTTTTTTTTTTTTTCATTGATGGGGAAAAACTAGCTATTTTCCCAATATAAACACAATTTTTCTTATTTTTGTGTTTATGTTTTATATAACATAAACATATGACAGGACTGACGCCATTTTACATAAAAAAAAGTATTCCGATTACAATATGACAAACCTACATTTAAGAAATCGATTTGTTCTAACGCGGATATCAAAAACAGCATTTCTGGCCTGGTTGGTAAAAACCTCGAGTATATACCCACCTAGAGGTAACTTTGCCACTTGGCCGTGCAAAAAAGAGTAACTATCTTTCTCTCTCACTCAACGTGCCGATTGGTCGGTGTGGAGGGGTATATATCGAAACTAAATATACCGGCCGACCAATCAGCATCCCGAACGGGGGGAAAAATATGCTAGACTTGTTCTTCTTACATTCTCATGCACGCTGTTTGCACGGCCGAGTAGCAAGGATTTTTGTTATTTTTTAGTAAATGTTTGAATGATTTTCTATGGCTTAGAGCAACACTATGGAACTTATCCAGAAACGGTGTTGGTAAAATAAGTACCTGAAGAAACTTGAGCCAATAAAATACAGCGAGGAAGCAAGCGCCAACTTTGAAAAAAATTGAAAAATTCAATGAAATTTAAAAAAAAAGTCATCAATTTTCAAAATTTTGGAAAGTTCATGTAAAAATTCCCGAAAAACTAACCAACATCTCATTAAAAGATCAGAATAACTTCCTCCCTATGGCCCTACAAGCCAAAACATTTACTAAAACAATTTTTTCAGTCCAAAAACACGTAAGTTCAAAGTGTCATAACCTCAAAACTTTGCATAACGAGGATTTCTCAAATATCTTATAAATATTAATCCAAAGAAGTAGTGTAGTTTTATTCGTTTTATAGCTAAAGAGACAATATATGGTTACCTAAATAACCCATTTGTGTGTTACACATTGGTACTTATTACCCAAACTTTTTAACTGCTCCTTATATCAAAAACGTATAAAACAAATTTACAATATATACACATGAAAAAAAAAAAAATAAAACAAACATAGATTTTTGGTTTGTATGAGGGTTTCTTGTGTGAACAGGATATTTGCGTTTGGGACGGATTTGGGGGTTTCTAAGGTGGATGAGTGGATGAAAAGTTTTGGGGGTTTTGGTTTTTTGGGAAACTTTATTTGGGGTTTGAAGGCGATCTAAGATGGGAAAAATTTTGGGGGGTTAGTTGGTATAATAAGGCATTGGGGAAGGGGTTTTAAAAAAGAGGATTTGTGGGGTGTTATTTTGGTTTTTCCCCTTAGGCTGTTTCTTTCCCCTTTTATTTGTTCAGATTTTTGGTTTTTGGGGGATTTACATAACAATATGTGGCCATATTCTATTTTTGGTCCAGATCATGGTATATTTTTGTTTGCAGTCCGGTATTGATTTTCTTTGTATGTTAGTGATGGAAAGCTTGGCCTAGTGGGGATCTTCTTCCCTCCTTTGAAATTTCAATTAAGTTTATGGTCCAAAATTATTAAATATTTGCGCTCAGGGGGGTGTAAGACGATTAAACATAGTGACTGGGTGAATATTAGAAATTTTGTGGTGAAATATCATAAATTTTGTTTTTTGGGATTTTTTTAATACCCATTTTGCATCCAGTGACTTGTGGGCACGTTTTGAATATTTGCTATAGTTCTGGAAAGTGTTTTGTCATGGGATATGAGGGGGTGTCATCAGAAATTGGGAATAAGGTTGGGGTAATGAAATTTGGATCAAAAATTTGATTGTATAAATCATGCAAAAAATTTTGTAAAAATTTTGGGAGTGAGGAGAACCCGGGGGAATTTGGGGGTTAATTTTTTCCCCGAATGGACTGATTTCCGGATCTTTTTTGGGTTTTAAAAGGGGGGTTTTTTTTAAAAAGAATAAAGGGGTATTTGGGCAATTAAGTTTGTTCAGTTTGTACAGAAACCCCCTTTTCCAATACTTCGGGTTTTTTTATGTCCAAAAAAAAAGCAGCTGAAATTTATTTTTTTTATATGATTTTTTGAATTTTTTATGTTAGTACTCAAAAGGGGTAATTTTTGGGGGTCTCTTTTTAAAACCAAATTGATAACATTATTTGGTGTCCAATAAAGAATGAATCTTTTTTCAATATTACTTCAAAATTTTTCCCCCATTAAGAAACGTTTGTTTGGGGCCCAAAGTTGGGAGGTATTTGGATCTTATTGGTTTTGAAAGGGTTTTAAAAAGTCCCCTTTTCCATTCTGGGGAAAATATAATTTATTAAAAAAAAAATTTAAAAAACTGCCAAAAAAAAGATCACATCCATTTCAAAAATTCTTGGAATTTTTTCAGCCCAGAGGTATTGCCCCTTTTTTACAGAGCCTCAAAGTATTTTTTTTTTCTATAGGAGGGAATTTTTAAAGTTGGGTTTTTTATTGAAAAGTTAGAGTTCCAAAGGTAAAATTTTTTTCGGTGATCTTAAATAAAATTGGGTCCCCCCCCTTTATAGGTATACAAAAAAAATTTCCAAAAATATTGGCTTTTTTGGGGCTTTTTTTTTAAAATTTTAAAAATTTAAAAATTGTTCCATGTTTTTACCTTGTGCTGTTTGGATATCACGAAAGCTTCTGGGGATTTAGGTTTTTTGTTCAATTAATTGGAATGTCTTTATTTAAATTTTAAAATTTGGGGTTTTTTAATTTCCGGTTTTTTGTGTTTTTAAATTCCTTAAAGTTCTTTTTTCTTTTTAATTAATTAAAATAAATGGTTATTATGAGAATAAAAATTTTTTAAAAATTTTGGGGGTATTGTTTGTAATAGTAGTTGAAATCAGGCTATGAACATTAGAGATTGGGGTTTTTATTAATTTTTCCCCATTTTTTGAAAATAGTTTCCCGTTTTTTTTACTTCTTCCATGTTATTTATGAAAACTATACTTTAATGTCTCTACATCGATGGTTGGAGCGGGTAACAAATCTATTTGAAAATTGTAATATGATCTGATCCCAGGTCAGGCGAAGTTTTATATGGATATATTGTTTTAATATTTTTTGCAAAAAAAAGGTCTGGTGTGGTGCGTCATTTACATTCATTATAAATGTGGTAGGTAATTTTTATGAAACCCATTATTTAAAAAATTTTGATTTTTTTGTTTTTTCTTTGTTTAAAATAATTATGATAAAACTGATATTGTGATGCCTTTTTTAACTTGAAACTTTTTTTTTTTTATTTTTTGAAAAAAGCTATCTTGATAAAAAAAAAATTTTCTCTTCTTAGAGTAAGATTGGGATAGAAACATTTTTAAAAAAATTTTTTCCGGTATTCATAAAATTGAAAAAAATTTAAATGGTTTCAGTAAAGCCATTTTTTGAGAAATAGAATAAAAAAAAAATAGAATAGAATAAATCTTTTTTTTAACCCAAAAGGGGTTTTTAAAAAGTCAATTGAATAAAAATAAGTTTAATTAAACAGATCAGAGTAATAATATAAACCAGAACAATTTACATGAAAACAAGTGTTCCCGAATAATATCTAAGGATAATGATAATAGAACAAAAACCCTTTAAAAACCCAAAATGACAATTCTAAAAAATAGTTTTAAATTTTTAGTGGTGTTTCATTTTCCCCCAAGCTATAAAATTTTTATCAAATACTGTTTGGTAGTGAATTCAAATCTTTTCATGGGAGGTTTCTTGTTTCATTAAGTTTATTATATAGTTTAACATTAAAAATTTTTATTGCCTTTTTGCAATTTATACCTCTGCAAGGGGATCTGATTCTAGTATTATAATTATGTACATCTGAATTCTGTAAGTATATGTCTTTTTCTTGTGAATCTCAAGTAGGCTTTGAAAAATATAGATGCAGGGGCCGTCATGTTTTGGAAAAGGGAAAGAATAATGGTCGACAATGTTTCCAAAAAACCCCCATTAGACAATATGAACGCTTTTTTTTAAAAAAAAACACTCTAAGTGTTGGCTACTTTTTCCCCCAAGGAGAGTTCCATGGGGTATGTGGGAAAAAAAAAAAGGGATAAACTCATCAGACAGGCGGTGTTTTAAAAACCCTTTCCCCGCCTCCTCAGAAAAAAAAAAAGACGACGAAACCTGGGACACAAACCCCCTCAACTTCCCCGCCTGAAAAGGGCCCTCATCCAATGTTATGCCCAATAACCTGACACAGTCACCCGAAGTGCACCGGATTCTTGAAAAGAAAATTTTTTGGGTTTTTTTCCCCCGTTCATACTGAACTTATTTAAATCAAACCAACCCCTTTTTTTTGCTCAAGAAAGACATGCATTCTGTACTTGGGACGCCACTAGAATCAAACTGTATCGTCAGCATCGCAGACATCATGTGGCATAAGATAATATTTAAAATCTTAATTAAAAGTTAAACAGGATGGGTAAGATTGGGCCCCCTTTGGGACTCCATACTTCACCCTTGTAATAGTAGAAAAACATTCTTGGGGGAATACAGTTCGGTTTGAGGATTGACCCAAAAAAGATAAAACACAACACCCCAAAACCGTAGTAGTTTTCCCCTCTTGTTAAGTAATCCTATGCGTAAAAATCGGCTTTTTTTGAGGTCACACAGTGTCACCCCGAAAATTTTCCTCCTCAAACCCCCCCCAAACCCCATTACTAATCCTTCAGAAAGGGCCCCGAAGGGTGATTGGCCAGTTGTGAAACCATACTGACCGGGTTTAATTTTTGCTTACTCAAATATTTTACAAGTCTGAGCTTAAGGAAAATTTCAAATATTTTTTCAAAGATTGGTATTAAAAAATGGGGATGATTTGCGATTTTCCCCTTTTTATTTTTAAAAATGGGGATCACTTTACAAATTTAAATGATATGAAAATAATTATGGGAAAAAACAACAAACAAACAAAAAGTTGTTAAAAGAAAAAAGATAATTCCTAATAAATTTTAAAAAAAAGCGGGCTCTTTTATTAATTTGTATGAAAATTATTTTAATATCAATTAATAAAAATTAACAACTCATTATTGTACTAGTAGGTGTTGATAGTGACAAGCTTTATCGACACTTCGCAAAATTCATTAGCAGCAGTACCCAAAGCTTTAAATGTTTACTTAATAGAAAAAAATTTGATAAAATTGATATTTAAAAATTTAAATTGTTTTTAAAAAATAAATTTAATCACAAATAAATAAAAGTGGGAGTTTTTTTCAAAAAATTGCTATTAGAACCCCCTTTTTTAATTTTAAAAATTTTTTTCCCCTATAACATTTCCATTCCTCAAAAAAATCATTTTTACTTTTTATTATTTTAAGTTTTTTAAATTCTCGAACACCGGTAAAAATGATGTTGTTTTATCTCTATCTTACTCTAAAAAAAGCAAACTTTTTTTTCAAGGATTTTTTTTGAAAAATTTAAAAAAAAAAAAGTTTTTTCTATTCAACCCCTTTTTTCCCTGGAAAATTAATAAATAAAAAAAAGTTTTGAAATAATTTGTGAAAGGTTTTACATTTACATTACCTTAAGAACCCCTAAATTTAAAAAAAATTTTTTAAAAAAATGCTTGCTTTTGGGACTGAAAAGACAACACAATGCAAAAAAATTTATTGTTCCAAAAAAATAAATAATATGTAATTTTTTAAAAAACTTTAAATTTTTCCCCGACAAATTCCCCTTTTTTTAAAAACGATTTACTGCCGAAGACTACAAATTTTTGCCCCCATTGACCTCTCCATTCAATACCCAGGGGTTCTATCATATTAATTACATTTTTTTTTTAAAAAAATTTTAACTTTATGATTTTTTTTTCCCCCCCTCCTAATTACACCACCTTTTTCTCAAATTATTTTTTGAACAAAAAAATTGATTTCAGTTTCTAATTTTTTTTAAACCCAAAGTTTAGTTCATAAAAATTTTAAAAAAGTTTTTTGATAAAATTTTTTTTTGGGAATAAAAACCCAGCAAGCAAGTACCTGTAGGGTGGGGGAAATAGTTAAAATTTTTACACAATAATGTACATTCGTAAAATAAATTAAAAAAAATTTATATTGTGCTTACTTTTTCCTTCACATTTTATTCTACTATCTGTTAAAACATATTCTCACTGGAAATAAAAGGTCTAAAGCCAAAAAAAATCTTTTAGGGGAACCTTTTAATCGTAAAATTTTAAGAAAAAAAAAAAACTTATCAAGTAAAAATTTTTAGATCTAAAAAAAAAACGACAGCAAAAAATGAATCTATAAAACTTAGACAATCAAGCAGAAAGAAAAGGGCTTTTTGTTATGTATATAAACCCCCCAAAACCTTTGTCCCTTTAACCCCTTTTTCCTTTCCCGTAGAATTAAAGTTGAATTATTTGTGTGTATATAAGTATAAATCTTTTTTATTTTAAATCCGAGAGTTAATGTCTAAACCTTTAAAAATACTTTTTTTATTACTTTTGGTTAAAAACTTTCAAATGGGTTAAATCATCAGAAAATAGATTTGGGGGGAAAAATTTTCATAGGGTTTTTTATTATCTGGGGCAAGATTGAATACCTATCCAATGGAAAATCACACTTTTTTTGGAAAAAAATTTGCTTTTTAAAATTTAAAAATTTTTTTGTTTTTAAACAGAAAGGGATCTAAAATAAAATTTTTTTTTTTTTCTCTAATTGTTTTTTGATTTTTATATATCTTTATTGATTTTATCCCCCAAGCATTAAGACCCCGGGGGAAAAAGTAAATAAAAAGAAAACGGAGGAATTTTAAAAAGTCAAAATCACTGATACTTTCATTTATGCAGCCTCTGCTTATACAACAGGTAGAAAAAATAGTAAAACTTTTACAGGGTGATTAAAACTTGCCTCTAAATTAAAGGGGGCCCCCCCCAGATGCACTTAAAGCGGTATAACACTTAAAAAAAAAAAATAAAAATCATGATAAAATATACGGGATGCCCCCGGGCAATTAAGCGACCAGAATTTAACAAATGGCGGCATGTGTGACTAAAAAATAAAAAAAAAATTAGGAATATTTTTTTTTTTAATAAAAAAAAGGGGGTTACATATCTTCATATTTTAAAATTAAAATGCTTTTTACATATATAAAAAAAGGGGGATCAGCTTTTTGAAAATTCAATTCAATTTAGGCCAAGTACATACCTTTATTAATCAAATGAAATTTTGGGGGAAAAAAAGCAATGGCAAAATTTAAAAAAAAATTTAAAATTGCCATTTTTTGAATTTGAATTTTAGACGTTTTTTTTTTATTTTAAAAAACTAAAATTTTTTTTTTTAATATTTAAATTTTAAAAAAAATTTATAAAAAATTATTTGTTTTGGTGCGTTGTACATCATAAAATTTTTCTAAAAGTCAAAAAATGGTTAAAATAGAAAATTTTTAAACTTGGGGTTTTAATGTTTTTTTTTTTTACCCGTTTTTTTATCAATTCTTTGTATTTGTTACTTGTTTTTTAAAAATGCTGGATCAGGTTTCAAAAAAAATTCTTTATTATAAATATTAATAACTTTTTATTAAAATTTTTTTTAGTTCATGGTCCCATAGCCCCATTTTTGCGCTGCATTACCAACATAAAAAACCCAAAAAAAACTAAATTCAAATCAGTTCCCTCCCAATTCTAAATAAAATTTAAAACCTTAATACACAA